>JAFBJS010004921.1:77807-94838 GCA_016785265.1 Paraplagusia blochii
TGTATAAGAGACAGGTATTGAACCTCTTGTGTGTCCATAGAGAGACGTAATAAGGGATTGTCCATCTTAAAGGTTCTGCCTGTCTCTGTCTCTTTTTTTTTTACCAACATGAACAGTGGGCAGCTTTGAGTGCCTGCGGAGCAGTGCTCAGGATACGTTAAGAACCACTGTGGTAGGGGGATTCAAACCCGGGGCCTTACAGGCCCAAGTTCTTGTCTTGTTGACTGGTATAACCCTTACATCCTGCTCCACCCGTGCTCTTGTTAAGATTTATTAGAATCCTGAGAGAGATCTGATATATTAAAATTACGTAAATACTGATAAATTTGTCATTGTTTGACTTTTACATAGGTCTGTTACAAAAATCATTGATGTTTCCTTAGCAGTAGCTTAATGAACGAACAACAAAAAAAAGGTAAAAAAAGAATCAGGACAAGTTCAGAGCTATTAAGTTGAAAATCCGGTTAAAAAACAACACACAAACAGCCAAATAAGCCAACTTTATTGATAGTTTAATTATGAAAATATAACGCTTTTGTTAGTTTGTCTCTTATTTGTCTGCCTTTTAGTCTAACTGACATTCTTTGAACATAGTTCGTACACTGTACCTGAATAAAACCCCGTTATGTCACTGTTACCTAGAGGCTAATGTTAAATGTCTGAAGGGCGACAGAAATCTTTTGTTTCAGTGCACTGCGTGTATTACAATTTGTCCTTGACATCTCTTCAGATAATGTTCAGACCTCCTTCAGGTTTTTTTTTTTTTTTTTTTCTCTGTACTCTGACAATAACATGACAGCTGTGATTTCACATCAGCGCGTCTAACCTTAAGAGACGTTCCTGCAGATTGAAGTGGTTAATCCCTTTCTTCCCGACTGAGGCTCTCAGGTGGAATGGAATCTGACATTCCTTATCAGATTAGATGGACAAACCGCTTTCTTCGGGTTCACCCCGATGACAGATGATCTGAGCTGGTTAAGTCGAACCTCGTGCACTTTGTTGCTTTTTTTTTCAAATGTCGGCTTCTATAAAAGACACAGACAATTCAGACTGTGTTGATGGAATGTCAGTGCAAAGTGAAATCAAATATAATTAAACCGCTGCCTTTCCAAGGTTTCATATATTTAGCTGAGTCCTAATCAGCTACTTGATTGGACTATGGCCATTATCATTCTGCAAACAGTTCCAGCATTCATGAAATGATTTGACAGCTTGGAAAATTGTGTTGTGTGGAAGTGATGGTCAATCAGTTAAAGAATTGGACCTGGGTCTGCAAGGCTTCAGGTCCTCATCCACCAGCAGTTGGCATTGAGGTGCTCTGAGCAGAGCACTGTCCAGACCCACCTAACTTTCAGAGGGTTCACCACTCACAGGAAGGCTGACAGTATGGAGCAGTGTGATTTGGGTGGCAGTTGCGGAGACTGTTGCCCCTAAGACCTGGCACAGATAAGTGGATGAAGATGAATGAATGGATAATTGAAATATTTAATCTTTTAATTTAGCCTTGCCATAATGATATAAATGCTAGGAAGGGTGGAGCTAACCCTGGTGTTGTCCTTCTTGTCAAAAATCGCACTTCAGATATTTCAGATGCAAAAATGTTGTGCCATTGCATGTTGTCGCCAAACTGTGATGGACAGCTGGTGGGTTAAAGTAGAAATGAACACACTTTTGGTCTCTGCATTGGTAATCACATCCCTGCCCTCTGTTAACCTTTTTTTTTGTTAACAATTGTCCACATACACACAGAGATCTTTATGTACATATATACATACATATATACAAGTATGATTGTATATAAATCTATACACTCTTTGTATCGCTTTGTTTTTATTTGATTTGACTTCTAGTGATGGGTCGATGAGGCTTCGTGAAGCATTTCGACACATTGCAAAACTGTATCGATACTGTGTCGAAACTGTGTCACTGAACACTGACACCTGCTGGACCTTATAATCCCTACAGGCAACCTTGTTGACAGACTCAACTGACACTCCTATGACGACCTAGTACAATAATGTATATTGTCATTCACATTTATAATACTTTAACATTTTGTATATTCATAAAATCAATAAATAATGCGAACATATATCATAACGTGAAAATGAAAGTGAATGTGTTGTGAATAAGAATGCTTGTGGACTGTTTTTTTTTTAAAATTATAATCTAAAAAAAAGAAGTTCTCCCCTTATTATTATTTTTTTATTATTATTACTTTGCCAACTGCAGAAAACACTCACTCACACAGTCACAGATAGAGAAATTGGAAGGACAACTGGTAAAGTTTGACAAACAACAAGGATATATATTTATTTTCCAATATAAGATCAAAATGGCGGAAACTTTCTTTTTCTTGAGGCTGGAGGCTGGAGGCTGAGCCATAATTTAATGATGAACTGGAATACGATCACAACGGAGATTCTTTGTTGTGGTTGGTACAACCTATTGAAAAATGCACGCCCTCACAGACACAGTTTGGTGCGTTCATGTCAGTTCGAAGCAGTTCCTGTATCGGTCACGTGACTTTCCAAAAGGGTTTGGCTCTATGAGCTCGATGCATGCGCCGACGAGTCAGTGTTGCCGGACCATCACTACTGAATACTATCTATATTTTCTATTTCACCTGCTTATATTTTCTACTACGTTCATCATACTAACGTATGTCCAAATCGCACAATTGTGAGCTACCACGCCTTCATATCACTGTCATCGCCTTCAAGGGTGTGACCAATAAAGCTTTTTGATTCTTTTTAATTTGATTTTTAATGGAATGTGATTGTCAATCGTTGAACTTATGTTTTTCTTTTTTCTATAGCTGAAAGAAGCAGCCAGTTGTTTTGGATAAAGCAATAGGATCTAATGCCGGGCCCACAAATCATGATACACCCATATTACCACCCCATACTTCACTCCCCACTTCCCCCCTCTGGCTCTTGCATGAGGCTACGTGTATGTGAACAGGGTATTGGGGTAACCTCTTGGATTGAATTGTTTAGAAGAGAGGATGCCTATGCCATCCTTAATCGTGTGAACCTGCATGTTCAAACTGTTCCACAAAGGACCACTGTGGCTGCTGGCTTTTGTTCCAACCAACCAGAGCACATAGTTTGACCAATCAGCCGTCTGATAACTGTGATCAGTTGATTAAACCTGTTAACTGCTTTGTTGGAACAAAAACCTGCAGCTACCGTGGCCTGTTCTGGGACAGTTTGGACACCCCTGGGATAAACTATGGACAACAGTCATGATTGGACTGGACACAAGCTCAGGTTTGATCAGCCTGTAGCTGTATCTAGTGTTTAAAGGCTGAAGCACCCAGTGATTCAATGATTCAGTGATTCAAAAGCACAGTGCTGACAAAGTGTCCCAAATGAATGCCCTTCCAAAGACTGAAAAAAAAAAAAAGAAATATCCTTACAACTCTACTAAACTACTTTCCCAGTAACAACATCTATTGGCTCAATGGACGGATTGCTACTTGTCCTGTTTATGTATTTTCCAAATATTATTTCCAAACTGACAAAGAGGATCACCATATTTTTACCTTTTCTAATGTGTCATTGTGGTAATACCGAGAGTTAAATCAATGTTTTTTTGTTTCACAGACAGGGATGAGTCTCAACTTCATCTGCATATTTATGACGGCGGTGGATAGCATTAAATTAACCTTCAGTACAAAAGTTGTTTGTGTGTTTGCTCTGTGAGTTATTTCATTAAGCTCCATCTCAGCATTAACTGCGAGCAGAGATTATAGGAAAAGTCAGATTCAGCAGAAGCAAGTGTGTAATGCTAGTTCCCTTATAAGCAAGATAAGAAAAAAAACAACACAAAAGACTGAAATGTAAACACAGACACCCACACTTGCTTTATCCAGCTGATTGTTATTCATCGAAATAAAGTAATGAAATCAAATGTAATTTGATCATGAGCTTTTTTTTTTTTTTTACCAGCAATAAAAAGAGTTTGTTAAATAAAAAATCTCAAAATAACTAAGTAAAATCTGATGACATGGTAGTCATCATCCCCCAAACCACAGATATTTTTAGTCAACCCCCACAGCTTCATGCCCTTTGTCCGGCCCAAAACTGTCTCGGTGATAAAACATGTACTACATTTTTTTATTTTTAAAATCATCTGATAAGTACAAAACCTCTTCCTTTCTATTCACTTTTTTAATAAAAATGGAGGTCATGAAGTGGGGTTACTGTTACAGCTCTAAAGTTTCTATTAAATTATTGAATTTTTAAGTATTAAATTTATTGCTGCCAGTCAGACATTATACTCCACTTAACACATTCTAATCTGTTCACTTTAGTTAAAAATTTTGTAATTTATTTTTTTTTCCATCTTCGACTTTAATGTAACAGGGTTCAAGAAATTTCACTTTTTTTCGGCTTCTCTTTATGCATATAATGACAATTTTATGAAATTGTATTAGGTGAAAAAGTTGAAAAATGTACTCAGATTATTAAACTTGACACTTAATCATAGACTAATAAACGGCAAAAAAAAAAAAGAAAAAAAACAGCTTTAAATTCCTCTGGCATCTTGACACTTTTCTTGTATTATACTGGTTACTGCGGCATGTTAATATTTCATGTAAAGCTGCATCTTGCAATTTTCTTCTTTTAACTATTTTATGAATAAATAAATATCCTCCCACAAACATGCTGAACAAAAGAAGACAAGAATCTGCTTAAGCTTCACACTGTTGTATTATCTGGGTCGTACCGTCCAAAACCTGTTGATGTGGAGATTTAAAACCTTCTATAACAGGACAGGAGCCCCTCTGGTGATGCCTGGTGTTATCATTGACAGAATGGCCATATCGTGGCATTGATACTGAAGAACAGCTCATAATAAGAAACAGATATAAATAAAATGATAATAAAACTAACAAACAAACAAAATGACCTGTTTTTATTCGCTCTGTGCTTTAATTATACTCACAGGAAGTAAGAAGCTGTAAAAATATCTATGACCCAGGGCCTAATGACTGTAAATATTTAAATCGGCTTGTAAATTCTACTAAAGTGAGCTTTTAATGACCCTTTATTCAGTGAATTTAATAGAAAGTATTTATGGCATGGCCAGAGGGGGGCAGCCCAGGTTATCTCTCTTGATGTCTGCTGATCTTCAACTGAGCAGCTGAATACATGTGGAGCAACATATTAAAGATGGAGAGAAAGGAAGGAGGGGATTTTTTTTTCTAATAGAGTTATTGGACCAAATACTTTTTTGTCAAAATTAAAAAAAAAACAAACAAAAAAACATTTGGGTTGACTGATAATTTGACCAAATCTGTTGAGTTTTGGTCAACAGTTTTTTTATGCAGCAACATGAATAGGCACTTTCTGTTACCAGACCATTAGTTGAGTTAGTATCTGTTCCAGTCCCATTATCAGAGAAAGATCTGAATTGTAAAACTAACTGTAACCTCAACAGAGCCATGACATTATGTTCTTTGAAAGTGTATGTAAACTTTTGACCACAAATGTATATGTGTTAGAGCCGACTTGTGAAAATGTTCTGGCAATGAAAAAAAAAACCCAGTGCTAAGCCCGACTTCGTAAGTATACACAGATACTAGGGGTGTGAAGATTTACTCACATAACGATCCGATTCATATCTCGATTCACGGGCTACGATCCAATTCACGAACGATTCATAAAAAAACATTAAATGATCAATCCAGTATGATCTGATTTGGTTCAGTTCGATCCAAACCGATCCAAAAAGATTTATTTGCACACCCCTAATATATATATAATGTATATTGGGGTGTGACGATTCACTCACATAACGATCCAATTCATATCTCGATTAACAGGCTACGATCCAAAACAATTAATTTGCACACCCCTAGTAAACAGCCATCTATAGTTATATAAGTATTGCTTAAATAATCTAATAAAAAATGTATGTGTTTCAGGATTGGTTTTCTCTCCATATCCGTAGAGCAGGAGTAGCCAAGTGGTTAAAGAACAGGACTGGAGTCTGGAGGGGTCCAGGTGTGAATCCGCCAGCTGCCAGAAAAAATATTAAACAATCGATCCAGTTCGATCCAATTCGGTTCAGTGCGATCCAAACCGATCTAAAACAATTAATTTGCACACCCCTAATAGATACTGTATTGTAATGTATTGTATTGACTTTATTGTCAGTTTACACTGAAATTCAGTGTAAACTGATTTTTTTTGCATCTGGATTGTAAACTGAATTTTTACTGTTGCATCTCTATGCAAGATTCATTCATAAGGGACAGTACATACACGTAACATCAATAGGTTATTGCACATGTACCATGAGGAGCATAGAGCACTAGTAGACAAAAAAAAAAATACATTGAGGACATCGTCATCGTGTGGTTGAATGCTCTACACACAGCTGCAGCGTTTAACAGCAATTTTGATTGATGTGTGAAGGAGTGTTTAAGTCCGTTGAAGGTTGAAGGAGGGATATCTGGAACGTCTATTGGAGGGTAATAACTGATATTCCTGGTGAAGAGTGTGTGTGACATCAGTGGTGATGCACGTAGCCAGTCTAACATAGATTTTTTTTTTTTTTTTGTAAATAGAGTCAACGTGGTCAGTCCATGTCAGATTTTGATCAATCATAACACCCAGGTATTTATAGGAAGTGACTTGATTGATGTTTGAGTTAAGGATTTTAACTCAGATTAGTTGGAGATTGGGTGGCTATCCAAAAATAACCTTCTCTGTCTTTACTGTAATAATAACTCAATTAAGCATTCCACTTTGCCTTTGTTCTGTGTGTGATTGTCGGATTTTGTGAAAAGAGTCACTAGAGTATTGTCGTCTGAGTATTTGCGGAGATACTGATTTGATACCTTGGTGGTGCAGTTAGAAGTTTACAGAGTTAACAGCCTAGGGGAACTTATGCAACCCTGGGGGACACCGACATTGGTGGTGATGGGAGAGGATAGTGTAATGTTTACCTTGATAAAATAATAATACCTGTAAATATTCATTCATCTTCATCCTCTAATCCAATTCTGGATAAGATTGGATTATGCTTTGTGTGGGTTGGGACGATAGTATGGTCAGAGCACCTCATATTTGCCATTTTTTTTCCTTAAATTGGGGCGTGGCCCGGGTCTACGCCACCTGGAGGGTGTCTGTGGGCATTGCTTGAACATTATATTCAAAATACAAACCATTTATAAAATTTGGAGAATATTGGCGACCCAGATACCAAAAACAGAATGTGCCACATCTGAACATGAGCCTGAATTTGCCCGTGGTTTAGGAAAATTAAACAATGTTTCTGGTTGTGTGTAAAAAAAAACAAAAAAAAAAAACTATCAGCTGTGTATCTCTGAAACTGATTCAAAAAAAGGGATCTGCAAAGAAGTCACGAGTGTAGATGAGTATATGTGTGGATTATAAATCAGTATTAATCCATGACTAATTATAGAATAGTATTCACTTCACAGGATGCCCTAAATTTGCAGAGCTGAATTACTCTCAGTTTAGGAGAAAAGACCCAAGGGTTTACGTTTTAACATCTCATAAATATTTTCAAGGAAGAAATTTTTAGAGAGATCGTAAGCCTGGGGTATAAGCCACACAATTTTCCCGGGGGCTGAGATTAGCAGCGCGGTTCCTCCTGAAGGGCTGTTTGTAAAAGAAAAACTGTATGTATGTGTATAGTTACATCATAATGTATAATTTTTTTTTAATTTTATTTTAATTAAAATATAATAAATTATATAATATATACATAATAACAAAAACTTCATCTCATTAAAAAAAAAACTCCATCACATACACATTATAAAATACTTCAACAAAGGCTGAACAACATGGCTTGTGGACAAAATTTGGTCCCTGAGCCTTATATTTGGCACATGCTTTAATCATTGTTTGGAATATTATGAACTGAATGGATGAACTAATGCAAATAAAACAAGTAATATGAGTCATGCATGCAAGCAGGTCTGCGCTGACTATGGGTTTGTGCTTTTTATAATAAACCACCAATTTTAACACTAACTCTTTTATGTGCAACAGTTTACTGAAGGTTTGAAAGTTGTGCCCCGAGGTCTAGGTTGACTCAACACTGGAGAAGAAACATCTAAAAGAGAGAGAAAACTAAAGAGAGGGTGAGGGAGGGAGTGAAAGAAAGGAGAGATGGGTTTGCAGTTAGAATAAGGAGCAATAGAAAAGCCGAGATGCCCAAGATGAAACGTCTTGGTCCCATGTTTTATTAATGTGGTTCATATTTTGCCCTTCTGGCTCCTCTATACACTGTGCACGCACATGCAAACAAACAAACACGTGTGCACCTCAGCATTCATAAAAGCCTACTCTCCCCAATTATGTAAAACATATTCAGAGTCAAAAACATTTTGCAGGACAAATAGCTTACCTCCTGGTTGTTAAGGTCCCTGGGATTCTTCTGTGCATTTTCCTAAAAAACTTGCATGGCCACAACTGGAGGCAGCAGAGTGCCTGAGAGATCAGTGCTAAATAACTGTTTTGTTCTGCTGTTGAAAAAAACGTTTTCATAACAGGAAAGTGAACGAGTCATTTGAGGTCAACAAAAATTATTAACTTTTTCTCAAAGTTAAAAGAGTTGTCCATATGGAACATAAAGTTGAGACATCTGATTATGCAGCCGTATGGTTTGAAATCATAGCGCTCCTTGGCGTGGAGCTCCAGGGTCCACCTCCTGAAGTCTCCATCACCATGTCAATGCATAATACCAACACCTTATGAACCTCCTATGGGTGGTGAGCTCACAGGAAGGAGCCAACCACCATAACCTGGATTTGGTCTAATTCTGGAAGTAAACTAGAGAAAATCTAATGAAGACTCGGTGCCTGATAACATATGAGCTGACAATGACTGGAGAGTGCTATCTTTGATTCCACCAGCTGCCAGGTCACGACCGAGGTGCACCCCCCCCCACCCCCCCTGCTCTAAAAATGTATCGTATTAAGTAACTATTATCTTAAATATTATATTATTATAAATATTATTAAGTATTATCTAAAATATGAATTTTTATTTCTCTTTCACAAAAATCGATTTATGAGGAATACCCTAGGTGGGTGCCAAGAAGAATGAGTGAATGAATCTTAGGAAAAGTAGTTGTTGGTCATCTGTGAGGTCTGTCTGCCTCTGTCCCTGCTGTTGTCTAGTATTGGGTCATCAGTAGGGGTGTGAATCTTCACTCACATAACAATCAAATTCATATCTCGATTAAAAGGCTATGAATTCAGAAACAATTCATAAAAAAAATAAAAAATAAACAATCGCGCAGTTCGATCCGATTTCATTCAGATCAATTCCACTTTGCAACTCCGCATTCAACAACACTATACAGCTGCCAGTTTTTTTTAGTTTTAGTTTAGTTTATTTAAAAGGGGTAAATGGAATTTCATAAACACATGGTTAAATAAGAAAGGATTAGCCAGGGGCCAGTTTTCACCTGTAGTTTCCTGGCCATGAAGCACACAATATATGTACAATAGAAAATACATAAGTTAACACTTTTTATACAATTAAGATTACTTAGCATCATCTGGCATCTCCTTTGGAATTGCATGAACATTTGCAAGACTTGACTTGATTTTTTTCTTTTACACAATTTGTCAATATGGCCTTTAAAGCAGATCTGTGAATCTAATATCAACCCAAGATATTTATACTAATTAACAATTTGTATTTTATCTCCATTAACAAGTATATCAGGATCACGTGACTCTCTACTTATTTTAGTGAAATACATGCCTACAGTTTTAGAAAGGTTTAGCTGTAGACAGCACTCCTGTAACCTGATTGTCACACGGGACATTTTTTTCTAATATAACGAGCGATAGATTCTGTTATTGCCTTGGACTTGGCTGAGTTATTGCTGAACTGCGGTTGGAAAAACTTTTCCATTTTATTCTGTCCTCTTCTCTGACTACTGGTGGTGCCAGCATCACCGTCACCCAGTCATCAGTCCCCAGGTGACTGCTAAGGTTTGTTGGACCACCAGTGTATTTGATTGTCACTCTACAGAGTTGGCAAATCACGTCATTTTTCATTTTGTGGGCGGGGCCCTGAAACAGGAAATCGATCCACGGACAAAAAATCCAAACCATCGGACCGTTTTACTAGATTTTAATTGATCGGTGCTTTTTGGACTGATCAATCGGATTGTGTAGGTCAAGAACGATAACTGATCCAAAACAATTAATCTTCACCCCTAGTAATCAGTGTCATCACAGTCACTTGTGTCTGTTAGTCTCATTAGTCTCACTCGTGTCACCTGGTGTACGTAGCATATATTACCCTCTCCTTCACTCAGTCTCCGTGGGCGCGTTGTTTGGTATTGTAAGGAACTGTTGTATAGTTTGGTCAGACATTGTTATGAATTTTTAATGGATTGCGATCAGGTTTGGTTTGGGCTCAAGTAGCCAAACCATTTATGGTGTTAAAGGTCAAGAGTTCATGAACACGGTGAAGTGCATGTTTAGTCCAAGTCAATGTTCGCATTGAAGATAGTGAACCATAACATCATCATTATGATCTTGTTTACAAAGAAAACCCCTCATTTTTCCATTCCATATTCAGATATTCCCAGGGCAGAGAACACTACGGACAGCCTGTCACTCTGTGAATGGACTAACATGTCCAGGGTAAAGACAGACACCTGTCCACACTTAAACATGCTCCTTCCACTTCCACATTATCTACACATCAGTAGAAATGTACCAGAACAGCCCTAGGGAAGACCATGACATGATGAGAACAACCAGTCCACACAAAACAAGCACTGAGGAATAAATCTCAAACTGAGTTTGAGATTTGTCACCACGTCAGTCATTTTTTTTCTATTTTCAGTTTTACAGTTTGAGGTCAGGGGAGTAAATAAAAAAAATATGTAAAGAACAATAATTCAAATGAAGTATTATAATGCAAATTATTGCATGTTTTTTTTGTCAGTTTTGAGAGTATAGCAAAATGTTACGCATCTCTAAATCTATCTAAACAGGCTTGTTTTTTTTTCTTGAAAAGAAAGAAAGACAAAGAGGATGCTGTAGTTCTTGAAGTAGAGAATCTTCATCTACATCAATAAGTTTCATTCATTTTTCAACCCTTTTCTCAAACTGTACATGTTTAGCACCTCTCTGTTCTAAGTCTTAACATACAATACAACAGGGGACCTGTGTATGTTCAGTGAAGATGTATACTTCAGGTTGCATCATTCAAAAAGAGCATAAAAAAGAATCATATCTATCTTTTTCATCAAAGATATTCTGTCAATATTTCAACATAATAGTTCTTTCAAACTATATAGTAACAGAATGAAGTATAAACCAACGTCTCAAACTTGCTTCATTGGACAAGAATTTCTTCTTGCAAATGAAGAAATTCCTTCAATGCGCTATCCAATATAAGTGGCCCACGGGATTTCTAGAGGGGTTTCACTGCAAGTTAACAACGCTAACAAAATGGTCATGTTGGATGGACTCAGTGGTAAACACTGCTCTAGAAAACAATTTAGACAATTAGAATTTTTTTGTTGCACTATTCTCTTTCCTCCAATGCAGTTTCCTCATTCATGGAGATCAGTGTTGATCCACCCCTGGAAGCCACTTGTGCTGAAGTTGCATGTTCATCAGAGAACATGTTAACTATAATGATCACAACTTCAGACAATCACTATACATGCTTTCAATAATTGAAAAACAGGACGGTACATCCCCAGTTAAGTGTTAAGTTCACCAATATATGCTAAGGTTTTATATAGATTTGCTCTCCACATTTTTTTTTTTAGCAAATCCTGTAGTTCTCAATACCCTGGTCCAGAGATTAATTCCAGTCCACTTACTGCTATTTTATATTTTATATATATATATATATATATAAATGGAAAAAATTATAACACCACTCTTTTTTAAATTTCTTGTCCATTTAAAAGTCTGCTTCCACTTAATCTACATTAATCTGGACAAATATAATAACAACAAAAAAGGCTCATAATTAAGTTTAATTTCAGAGCTGATTTCTGGCCATTTTGCATGGTTTTATTATTTTACAGTGACAAAAATCACTTTCGTTCCTACGTCACTAGCACTAACATAGTACTGACAAATATAGTGCTTGTAGTCATTGCATGGTTTTGTGTTCATTGTTTCCCCCAGGTGATAAACCTTTAGTGGAACAAGGCATTAAGATGAACAAGGAATTGAAGAAAGAGTGGTCTAATCATTTTTTCCATGACTGTATATATGTATATATATATATATATATATATATAAATAAATAAATATATTGGCATTGATAGATGATGTGGCCCTTTTGACATGACAGTGGGGGACAGTCACTTGACATATTTGAGTTTGAGAACCTAGGTCTAAAATATGTATGATTTAACTGTACTGATCCTTTTACAATAGCAAAGGCCTTACCAGTTTGCCATAATTAGTCTGATACTGGCTGATACTAATTGAGCAGCGTACGCACTGTGTTGATTTGGAATTTCATAATATTGCCGTAAACACGGAAGACCAGACCAATAAATGAAATAGACTTGTACACAGCACAAACAAAAACAACAACAAAGAGCAGACAGAAGTAATCACAACGATGGAGAAGAGAAAACAAATCTCACTAACAAACTCTGACAAACACACCACAGACCATTCTCTGTGAAACGTCAGACACCCTGCCTGTCACACAATAAAATTCAGAAGTAATTACCACATGAAAATATGTCAAACCGTGTGTGCGCGGACAATCAGGCACACGTGCGCATTCATATCAAAGCATGTTTGTTATGCGCCGTTAACTCCGTATAAACAACTTCCGTACAAACACTGCGCCCGTTTGTTTGGAGTTTCCATCAGTGTTTTCTGTGACAAAGACAGACCACTGTCCTCCTCTTCCGTCAGACACGTCTGCATGAATCAGCCACAAACCATGTGTCTCTAAACACCACTCTTTGACTGAGATTCAGCTCTAACCCTATATCCCCACTCTGTAGAAACTGGCAGCGTTTCTGCAGTGTTTTCTGCAGCACCCAATTTGGCAGATGGCACGGAGAGCGGGAACAGGCGATGCAGTGGTCGATGCTGTTTGAATGACAAGCGCAGGCAGAGTGGATGTCAGCTGATAGACTCTGTTATTACTCGTCTCCTCCCTGATTCTGTGTTTTTTTAGATCCCAGGCGTGACTGTGGCACCTCAGTATTCTCAGCAGGTGTCTGATGGTTATAGACAAGAAGTTTGTTTTGTGCTTTTTTTTTTTCTCCCTCTCCTGTTATTATTGGTTCTGTTTGTTGACAGCATTTCAGAGAGGACAAGTGAACGTGAGAGCGACTGTGGATGGTGATGATGTTGATGGTGTGTGGAGTGTTGTCTGCTTTCCTCAGTAGCTGCCCAGGCTCATAGTATAAAAAAAAAACAGTAGACCAAAAGCCACTCTCATGTAGATTGTTCTATCTTCCCTTTAAAGAAAACCGAGTATTAAATTGTCCCTATTTTTAGTATATGTGGACGTTACATGGACTTTTAAGCTTAAACAAGTGTCTACATGGTGAGTGTACTTTTGCTAAATGGTCTAGTAATTTGTGTCTTTAGTACATCGACTGAGTGACGTTGCCAACAGTGATCGTTTTTTGGAAAGTCTCAGTGCTGTCACGTAGATTATGTTGTGCCGTCAGTTAGAGCTTACATGTGTCATTTGATATTTCTGTATTTTAAGTGGTATAGATGTTAACAAAGTCGTCTTGCAAACAGTTGACACAGATGACGTTGCCAGTTAATGTCCTCTAGATTGGAGAACTTTAAGTTTAAGCTTTGGTAGCCACTTATGCCGTTTTCACACTGGCACTTAATTCGGTATTGGCTGCGATGCGAAGCCAGTGTCGTTCCCCGTTTGCTTTCACATTACAAACTAATGCACATTCGCTCCTCAACTAATGTGCATTAACTAATCCACCTCTAATACGGGTGTAAATCAATAAAAAGTAAAAACGGTTGTCTCTCCCCGCGTGTGTGTGAACACAACAACACCTGTATTAGTTTTTTAGGCTCATCTCCTTGTCAACCGCTAGATGTTGCTGCATTATTAGGAACAGGATTACAAAACACTTTCTCATATTTTCTATCCTTATCTTCTTCATTCGTTCTTTGTGTTTCCTTCTCCTTGCCTTCATACGTTGCCTTGATCTTTCTTTAACCTGCTCCATTTATTCCTCATAATTGCACATGCGTTTGTTGACAGAATTCATGTTGAATAAAACTGCATATTAACGAGATCTCGTTAAGCAACCACATGATCAAATTGAAACTGGACCATGGTTAGACTAATGCGCATTCGCTCCCTCATTGTGTGTGAATGCAAAGCGGGTATCATATGCACAGCGAATACCAATTTAAACTGAATGTGAATGCAAAGTGAATCGAATGCGGGTTAGTTAATACGGGAATGAATCCCGACTTTACTACTACGGTATTCGATTCCGAATTGAGTGAGAAAACGGTAATAGTGTACCACCACCCATCATGCCTGCAAGCAGGGAGTCCTGTGTACAATTTTTTTGAGGAATCAAATTTTTTGTGTACAGAAAAACCACCATTTAAACCACATCTAAGCTTTATAGAATAAAAAAAACAATTAAATAAAAAAAATAAAACATATTCATTCACAATTCATATTGTGATCGTTAAGGGATATAAAATTGTGTTCTAATGACTTTTTCAAACGCCAGTGAACACATC
The DNA here is from genome assembly GCA_016785265.1 of Paraplagusia blochii. Classification (NCBI taxonomy): domain Eukaryota; kingdom Metazoa; phylum Chordata; class Actinopteri; order Pleuronectiformes; family Cynoglossidae; genus Paraplagusia; species Paraplagusia blochii. Next base: position 92,551 of record JAFBJS010004921.1, read on the forward strand.
ATATTGTAGCTCAGTCCATAATGTGTCCTTTAGGTATGTTTGTTTTATGTTTGTTTTGTGTTGGAAAGAGTGATTTTAACTGCTGCGAATATAATAACTCCACAAAGGAGTATGATCAGTCCAGAACATTAGGTCCAACTTCTGTTTCTGGGGAAAAATGTGCCAATTCCAGCCAGTGGTGAACAATAAATCTTTTTTTTTTTTCTTTATATTAATTTTATTTTAGTCCAGCTGTTTATGTTCTACCTGAGCCATTTGTGTTTGTTTTTCGTATGAAACCATTTACTTAAAAAGCTCTATTTTTAACCATTTTAAGACATGTATGATACAGTATATATATATATTAAAGATTCAAGAGTGTAATAAGCTTTTATTAAGGTCAGCTTTTATTATATTTGCCTTTGCTTATGTCTAGGAAGTGGACTTGGTTTAGGCTCTAAACCACCAGCTGCCATGTTTCCACTAAAGTGCTGTGATCATAGCACTATCCCGACCCATATCATTTCCAGTTGGATCAACAACCACAATACTGACCGTATGGTGCAGTGTACTCTGGGTTGTGCTGGCTTTCCCTGTAACACAGTAACGGTAAGTAGATAAAGTTGAAGTTAACAAAATAAATCAATCCTACTTCGTGTCAATATTCTGTGGTGTTTATCAGAAAGTGATATAATAATTTTTCTTTTTGTCTGTCAACTGCAGTCATTTTGAAAACAGTTCTGTATTAGATATAGCACTTGGCGGTATGGGGCATTCAAACCAAGGGCACTGCAGACTGTAGTCTGCTTCCTAACCACTAGGCCACTGCAAAATTTACTGCAAAGTCAGACATTGGGCAGATAAATGTGTATGACCATTGACAATGACCATGGACCCTAAGACAGGATACAACAAATCTGAGCAACCAGTAAAAAAAAAAAACTTGTCTTGACCTCCGCAGAGGTCACTCACCAAACCCCTAGGGTTTGATCGACCCCAGGTTAAGAACCACTGCTCTCGACTATGGTCCGACCTACTTCCTGACTCCTGAAAATGCCTATACTAATGTATTTATTCATGTGAACATGGAGAATATTCAAAGACAAGTAAATCTAAAACAATAAAGTGACGTGTCTTCAGGCTACACACTGAGAATTACATAGAAATAGCATATGTTGAATACATGGTACCAACCAGCCACAGCAATGGGCAGTGAAAAAAAAAAAACAGTCAGGAAAGAATGTATATAATCAGAAGTGATTTGTGGCAAAAAGAATAGCTGACTAAATAAATAGTTGACACAGTTGATCAAAAAAATCTATAAGATCTGCTATGATGTGAGTCAAATGTGGAAGAGATTAAGTTTCTGAGATCTTCGTTGGCATGGACAGGATTAGAATTGAGCAGATCCGAGTGAAAAGTAAAGGTGGAGCAGTTGGGAGATAGAGTTAGGGAGAGGAGGTGGAGATGGTCTGGACATGTGTTGAGGTGAGATAGTGGGTATATTGGCTAAAGGATGGGAGAGACATAGTTCCCGGAAAGGGGAAGTGGAAGATTTCGGGGGAGATATGTGGATATTGTGATAGTAGCGAAGGTGTACCATCAAGGCCAGCATGGGTTCATTTTGGGCCTAAGCAGTGTCAGAATAAATAAATTATAAAAAATACATTATCAGTAAATTAATGTCATGAGTATTTTGTTTCCATTAAATATATATATATATATATATATATATATATATAGTTTAGTTCGAGTCGTTTTTTTTTAATCTTGCAAAACTATTTGCAACTCTGCTTCCAGCAACATTATACTGCTGCCATTTTTTTTTTTTTTGTTTGTTTGTTTTAGTTTAGTTTATCTAAAAGGGGTAAATGGAATTTCATAAACACATGGTTGAATCCAAAAAGGGTTTAGTTGTAAGCAACTGGACTTCTTCTTGGAGTTGAAAGACGTTTCATTCCTCCACTGAGGAACTTGAACTACTCTAGTAGTTCTACTCCTCTAGACAAAGCTGTCTAAAAAAGGTGTGATCAAAACAACTCTTACAACAACCAGAAACTGATGAAGTTCCTCAGTTGAGGAATGAAACATCTTTCAACTCCAAGAAGAAGTCCAGTTACTGACAACTAAACCCTTTTTGGGAAATCATGACCTGGATGAATGAGAATCTTCACAGACACGCTGCGAGACATGTTATTCCTGGATTAGATGTGTATAAGAGACAGGACCTCAGTTCATCAAAAAGACAGATTACAATAATCCTAGGACAAAAAGTTGGTCACAAAAAATCGTGTCTGTGAAGATTCTCA
>JAFBJS010004923.1:0-62517 GCA_016785265.1 Paraplagusia blochii
GCTAAAAGTTAGGAAACTGCTTTCTCACTTTAGGAAATGAAAGAAGTAGAAGCACAATGGACAGGCAAAACTTTTAGAAATTGAAGAATACCGTCAGGCTCCACTGTACCTCACTGTACGCAGCTACTTGTTTACTTCAACATTTTGTTATTGGGTGCTGGATTAATAAAGATTGATGAAGATATTTCTATTATGGTTCTGTACAACAACAACAACAACAACTACTACTACTACTACTACTACTAATAATAATAATAATATTATTATTATTAATAATAATAATAATAATGCAGTAATGGTGGTCATACTTATATATACATATATACATATATATATATATATAAAAGTATACATTATACATAAGACGTATATAATGACGTTGACTCGCTGTGGAAACCACTGAAAAAGGGAAAAGCCCAAAAAAAAAAGATAAACAAGTATAATGATAATATACAAGCGCTGTGAATCGCACAAATAAAACACAAACACCAGGATACCACAGAAATTATAGTCTTATTATTCAATGTATTCACATTACAACAACCACATTGTTCAGTTGGTGACAACCTCTACTGATCTTCAAATATACTGACTGTATGATACATAATACCAATATAGGCACTTCCAGTAAATCTGGCAATATTGCAGCTACAGTATAGTGTCTAAATTACAAAATGATAAAAATAAATAATGTATACCTAAAACCGTTTTTGTAGTTTTAAAATTTCTTCACTGTACAGTATATATGTGTGTATTGTACAAAATGGAGCATCGACCTGCAAAGAAATTCTGTCACCTTAACAAATACCATGTATTTGGAAATATTCTTTCTTGTGTAGGTATAAGTACATGTGATAAGTGCAAGGTACTAGTGAGAAGAAAGCAATTAATTTATTTAGTGTCAACGCTATAAAAATACTCATCTTTGTGTTTACATAATTGTAAAGCTCGTCTGGCTCCCATGTTACAATTATGCTACGGAGGGTGAATAGGAGAATTCAGTTACGACACAATTATGTCTTAAAAGCAAGGTAGAGCTCAGACTGCTGTCGTCTGGCAGCAGGATGCAGTAGAAAGAACCAATGTATGTCGTTTTGTTACAATTCAGTCCAAGTCCAACAGGCAGAACATACACAGCAGAGGAAGCGCAAGGACTATAATGTGCTACAGGAATCTCAGGGACTGTTAGTTTTTCCCTAAAACAAAAAATGAAAGAACCTCACCCCATCAACAGATGTAACCATGGACTGTAAAGAACAAAAAAAAAAAGAAAAAAAAACAAGTGGAAACTATGATTAAAGATTAACCCCTGGAGGAATTAGAGAGTAACTACACCAGCTTAGAGAACAAGCCAATCATTTTGAACCCAATCACAAGAAAATAGAAAAATCCAAGATTTGGGGCAAATTCTATCAGCTATTTATCAGCATGTCCACTATTGACCTGTGGTTGTCAGTCAAATTCTGTTATCGGGTTATAACATAAAGGGCTTAGAGTCTGTCAATTTTTGACACCATGACTTCGATAAAAAAAAAAAACAGTTAAAATCACGATTCAGACAAATGTCTTTGGGCCATTTCTTTTTGGTTTACAAATAAAAATGCTATCACAACAATATGACAATTTTCCATACATCTCCACCCATAAACTGCAGCTTTCATGACCATCGGAGCACATTGAGTCTTTTAGTATTCAGTTGTGCATGAACCACGTGTCTTTTGATTTATTTGTCTAAAAATATACTTTGTTTTCAACCCACTGCTAAATCAGCAGCAAAACCACATTTGCTGCCCGAACACAGAACAGTACAACAGGCAGATTGTAAGTAAATGCAATAGTTAATAGTCATATAGACAGACAGAACAAACTGGAAGCTGGAATTAAGTGTTTCGTCAATAAAACGTTCAGCCACTGGCTTATTTAACTGGATTCAGAGTAACTGCTTTACGCTGGTGTGCATGTATAGTGTATGTGTAGCCAAATGGTTACTTCAAGGGCATCTGGACATAGTAGGTTTCTTGAAGATGTTTCAGCACTGAAGAAAGAATGAGAGGTGAAACATCTTTAAGAAACCTACTATGTCCAGTTGCCCTCGAAGTAACCATTTTTGGCATATATACTGGACATATACTGTCTCTATATAGTAGTGTAGCTGTAGTAATGTGTTCAGCACTGACTGATACATATTTTGGAAAATGAATAAACTGATCATTGAGGACACTGAGAGAAGATGCGCAAAAATTCTATTAGGTTTCGTCCAATCCCACATACAGAGATGTGACATCATGGTCTTTAATGACCACTAGTGTGATTATAGTGAAAAAAAAAAGCTTCCACAGACTGAATCATGAATGCTTTTGTGCAGATGTGTATGTAGGTCATGAGAGCTAAACATGAGCACGGGAAGATTCCTCAGTGAATAATTCATTACTCTTTATACGGCTGCAAATTTAGATGACAGGAAGCAGATTTGACAACAAAGTGAAACTAAAGGTAAAGTTGATTACTGGTTCATCCTACAGTGCATCTTGTATCACCAGTAACATTAATGTGAAGAGCAAATAACAAAGTTGGTAGTAGTAGTAGTAAAACCTCTCATATAGAATGTTTTTATGCCTAACATTTCTAGGTCTTCTTTATTCTTTCTTGAAGTAGACAGAGATGTCCATGCACTGTGAGGCTATACCAGGTATGGGCAAAATTTTTACTTTGGGCCACAATTGGTCCTAAGATTGGACTCAGAGCAGAAAGATGGATCATTCAATTGAACTAAGATAAATGGAATGTAAAAGTCATGTATAAAACCTAGAATCCTGGATTTCTAATACCACGTATGACATCATTTACTGGAGAAACCTATCTTTGCAGGGAGAAGGCAGAAGTATAATGATAATATAATATATTTTTAAAATTGGACATGGTTGGCAGGCCACGTTAAAAAGCTAAATGGGCCGCATCTGGACCCCGGGCCTAAGTTTGCTCATGTCTAGACTTTAAGAATGTGACCATTTCTTTCTTACGGACTGGGTTTTTGAGTTTTTGTGTGTTTTTTATTGTTTTAAGGTAATTTAAAAAATATATTAAGGAAAATGTAAGGGTTAGGGGACCTTCCATCAGTTGTGTTTTATATACAGTCCATGGTTGAAACTCACGTTTCTTTTCCCTTAATGTTGCCACAGTCTTATTGTTTATAACTTTGATCAAAAGTATATATTATCACACAAAATGTTGAATAGAAAAAAAACACTCTACCGCGTCCTGTGTGATTTCAACTCTGAGAGAAGAAAAGCCTCCCTGAGGTGTTTGTAGAGGAAGTCCGGGCAGTTGGACAGCACAGAACCATCGACGTACTGATGGACATTACGTCATAAATGTCTCCTTATTTACTGTATAATTTAAGGAAGCAATCCTCCTCGTGTGTTCTGACCCTCTGATTGAATGTCGGACAATAGTATTCACTTTCAAGAGGTGCGAGTTTCCTGAGGGTTTTAGGTCAGCATCGTTGAGAGCGACTGGAAAGATGTGGAATATTACAGCACAATGGAATGACAGAGAGAGTCCAAAAGTCAAAAATTAGATGCAAATGTTGAAAATCTGCATTTCTGCCTGAAGTCTGAGGATAATTTTAACGTGCAAGGGTCTTCAAGTGCTCTTCCTTAAATTACAACAATTGATACATGGATAACAACAAATGTAAGATAAAAAAAAAAAAAAAACTGGTGGTGAGGAAGTATAATTTAGGATAAAGTAAAAACCCACAAACTGGTGAGTGTTATAATTGTTGCAACAACAATGCTCCACATTTTGATTATCTCCCTTTGTGATGCAGACAAGACCCTAAAAATCTCCCCCCGTCTGTGGGGAAACTGCAGTGTCTCCACGTAGTTGCATTCTGAAAACATTTATATAGAAATTGGAAAATTGTGCAGTCCTGGGTGTACACAAAGGGTTGAGTCCTGTACAGTACAGTCTGTCTATTCTCCAAAAAAAAAAAAAAAAACAGTAGAAAAAGAGTCTGTATCTCCAAGTCCACGAGAGACGCCGTATTGCAGTATGAGAAGCTCCGTTACATGGCTGGATATTCAGATAAATGTGTAAAGCACAAACGTTCCCACCCTGTTTTTCTCTGTATAGGCACACATTTCCCAAACATCTACAGTGTTGTGTCTAAGTGATGTGCTGGCACAAAAAACAAACAATTCAGTAAATAGGATTTGACGTAAAAATATATATATATACCTATACATATATATATACTTTTTCACATCCTTGTCCTGACCGACAGCTAATGCCTCACGGGATTGCTGACCGCATGTCGTCCTCTTCTCCTCCTGCTCCACATTTAGAGTCTTCCTGCAGGGACGCAGACCACTCCGGTTCGTCCGCCGCCTCCTCCAGGTCCTCTCCTTCGACCAGCTCCTCTCTGCTGCCTGGTTCCTCCTCTTCCTCGTGAATAGCCGAGATAGGTTCAGCAACATTGTTTAAATGAGCAGACTCTGCTCCCTGGTCTTGTTTGGCAGTTTCCTCCGCGATAACCTTCTTCCACATCTCGTGATTCTCCAGCAGGTGGTGAGTGATCTGACAAAAGACTTTTCTCCTTTTCTTTGGGGCAGTATTTTCTAGATTAAACATAAAAAAGGACATTGTGGTTATTTACATATTGTTTTTACAGGCACCCGATGAATAAAGTATTTTGCTTGTACCAAGTTCAACATCATTTATTAGAAACCATTGTAAATTTTATCACATTTATTTATTTATATGTGTTATCTCTTGTTTATCCTAAGTTAAAGTGCAAAAATAAAAAAAAATACATAACATTGACTTTTGTGTCACAAAATGATTTAAAAATATATCACAAAATCGATATTTTTATAATATAAATCTCACAAAATTTCAGAAGTTTTCAGACTATATCAGATGTCTGGCCTCATAATATTAACATAATAAGTTATTTTGTATAGTAACCATTTACCGGGGTTTTGCATTTACACTTAAATCAATATTTTCTAAAAACATGACCCCAAAAACAACAACTCATTGTTCATCAACTGACTTTATCCTACGAGTTCCTTGCCTCTCAGCCTAAATACTTGAGAACTTACGTGACGCTCCGGAGCTCGTGGAAGCATCTTCCTCTGGTGTGTCCTCTTCCTCATCCTCTTCTTCATTTTCCGTGCTCTCAGGCTCCTCCGCCTCCAGGTCGGGTTCCACCCACTTTCCGGGCATCAGGCAGGCCGAGTCGTAGGAGTTGCACAGAGGTCCCACAATGTGCGTAATGAACGATTCCTGAAGTTTGGCCAACTGAGGTGCTGACCTGTCCATGAAGGGACTGATAGGGAGGCCCAGACTGGCCTCCTCGTCTCCCTGAATGAAGACAAAGATCAATTCAGTTAACAGTGTGATGTTGAGGTCATTCCTGGCGACAAACTATGAATTCCTATGAGTGAGAGTTAAAAAATAGGTACTTTGAGGTCAATTGGACAGTGTAGGTTTCTTGAAGACCTATCACTTCTCATGCAAGAGTCATAGAGTTCAGCTTTAACTACAGTGCAGTTCTGGTATTAAAGAGGCTGCATGCCTGTGGAAGGAGGTTGTTGCAGAAAACAAAAAATTTATGAGTCTAAAGGAGAAGTTTTTTTTCCAGATTGACGTAGATGATTCACTTCTAGTCCACAAAAAAAATGTCCCTTGTCCTGTCCTGCCTCCTTCCATAGCTATGAAGCCTCTTTAAAGCTAAATACTAAAACTCCCATGTAGTCGGTCTCATCCTCTTGGACGAAGGAAGAATTCACACCACTGCACACAACAGAATGTCACCTCTGCATTTAACCCATCACCAAAGTGACCAGTGCACAGCTGTGAGTGCCCGGGGATAAGTGGGGTCAATGCCATGCTCAGTGGACTCAGTGGTGGCTTTGAACTTGGAACCCTCTGGACCCAGTTTGGTTCCTTAACTATGTCCAGTTGCTCTTGAAGTAACTATTAAACTTGGATGACTGAGAATCTACACAGACATTGGTGAAAGTTGCTTTTTATATAATGAAAACATTTGCTATGGTTATCAGTGCATTGTTAAAATCCTTCTTATACCTTGTTAAATAGAGAAAGTCGATTTCTTTTCTACTCACAGTGCACAAAAACTGCTTATCTTTTTACGATCTGAGGAGGTGTAGTCTTACAGTCATGTACATGAAAAGAAGGAGGCGGTTTATATACAGTAACTAACAGGTTTTGTTGCTTATACCCAGTAGTATTTCCTGTTAAGACCTTGTTATTCTGCTCTGTGTCGGAGATTTTTTGTTTTCTTCTTTTCTCTCTCTGTGTTCTTAAGCTTGTAATTGCCTTGTTTACTGACTTGGCACCGAGCAGTTCACTGTCTTCTGGGGTGGTAGGAAATAAAAGATTAATTTGAGACATAGAACATTTACTCGGATGTTTCTTCTGTCTGTAAACACAAAAACACTGGAGACCAATTAGCACTGCAAAAGATACTGTGTCTGCATTAGTATGTGGGTTTGTTCATCCATGTAGTAATGATACAGACAGACACTGACATACACATGTGATGACATAAAATGTATTGATTGATTGAATGATGAATGTTGCAAAATACAAAACAAATTTATCAGAAATGCATTTTGTAAAGGAACGATGCAGACGACCATGAAACGAAACGTTTGACAAGACCTTTCCTTCACATCCATTCATATATATTGTTTATGGTGACTCTATAGATAGAAAGCCTTGTTGTCTTGGTGACTGACTCCCAGCACCAGCCTCACGCCACTCTGGTGTACAAAGGCTTTTTCCCCATTGCATTCAACTGCAAATGTAAAGCACAATGGAGGAATGACATCAAAAGATCCGGTGGCGTGTCAAGAGGAGAGAGGTGGAGATTAAATCAAAGAGTGGGGCAGAGATCTAATATGTAACTGTCCTCAAGAAATAAAGATTCTTCTTTCATTAGAAGGAGTGTTTTTATAAAGCAAACTGTCAAATGAACGTATCTCAATGAACCTTTAGGTCATTTATTGGTGAGATCTAAGCAAACACAAAGGCTTTCTGTGTTGGATCACCTTCACATCACTTTACTTAACACTGACTGACAGAAGAGCATGTTGTAGAATGACACCATGACATTACTACTGTGATGTAATATTACTAAATGATAAGATATTACACACTACTATTGCATTTGCACCTGTTTTACTACCACAATCCTAACAAGTTAGATACTTAACTCCAACACTAACATCCACAGAATCAGTCCTTAAAGCAGTCAGATGAATAAATAGTGATAAAATAATAAAAGCAGTAAAGCATTTCAAACCTAAATGAAGCAATTAATCAGAGTTGATCAACAGCCTCATTAATATAACAATTCCTTGAATATTTAAGTGTCCATCTCTTTTTTTAATATTTATATAATATAACTATTGAATGTGCCGTCATTATTTCCTTTAGTTGAAAATGTTTTATTAATTTATTGTCCATATTTCATCACCATTAAATGTATTAATACTTTTTAGATTGTTTTCAGCTTTGTCATTTTAGTAATAGTGCGGTTCTCTAGCTTAGCTCTTAAAAGAGAGGTTGAAGGTTGAAAACCTACATCAGTAACCAAAATAATTCAATACAACATATAAACCAAAAAGGAAAAAGAGATGAACTTGCAATGATAATAAAACAATAATACAATATATTGAATCTATCAAAACAATGAACAATGGTTGTTATTGCAGTCTCCACGACTGCGCACCCAAATCACACTGCCCCATAACTGTAAGCCTTCCTGATCAGAGCCCCTTATTGGCAACCAGTCAGCTGGTGGCTTCAAACCTACAGCTTTGTGGACCTCAACCACTGCCAACGTAAGCAATCACTTATCCTTTATTTTTGTGTATGTAGTTGAGTTTGTTTCCCAGTGATGAGTCAATGGTGAAATTACTATACATTATACACTGTAGTCAAAGTATGGTTCTCTGACCTGCTCGTAGAACTCATTGACGATGCCTTCTGTCCACTGCAGGTGCAGGTCCTTGCACTTCAGCGGTCCATTTATGTCAGCAAGTTTAATGCACATCTGACACACCAGCAGCCGGTCGTTCTCATTGGACCAGTCGATCCCTGTGGATGGATCATCACCCACCTGGAGAGGTTGAAAATTAAAAAAAAAATGAAGTTACTTGAAACTAAAATCATTTTATTTTGTAAAAAACTGAACAAAATATGCATTACATTTTTACATTCTCAAATAATATTGAAATCTAATGACAATTATTGGCAAATATATATTCCAGTCTCAGCCCAGCACTTTTTATGCAGAATCATTTTCATTAATTCATTATTTCATTCATCTTCATCCTCTTATCTGTTACCGGGTCTCAAAGACAGCAGCAGTCCCCACTACGTCACCCAAATCACACTGCTCCATACTGTGAGCCTTCCTGTGGGTGGTGGGCCCAAGTTATGTGGGTCAAAGTGGGAAGTCATGTGGGTCAAGATGGTGCTGTGCTCAGAGGCAACCTGGCAGTTAGTGGATTAGAACCTGTAGCCTTGTGGACCCAAGTCTGCTTCCTTAACCACTAGGTTGCTACTATCTTTTTCTGTCTCGGATCTTAACTTTGCGTTTACCTTTGCATTGAACTCAGCGAGGAAGTCAAAGTGCTTCTTCAGATCAGTGGCCAAAATGGCCTCAATGACCAGGAAGCGAAAGCGTTTGAACTCTACGTGGTCCAGGTTGACCAGGAAGTTGTACTCTGGCCGTGACATGAAGAGGTTCCAGGCTGAGGCAGCGTGGTGATTTTCCAGAACGGAGCGATCGTTGTAGAGCACAGCCTTGGAAAAGACGACGCACAAACACTCACTGTAGGTTTTATCAAATAAATACTATAAATAATAGGCAAAGACAGAACAGAGTTCTGCCTGAAGTTACTACAATATTTCGGAATACTTGAACCACCCGTCATAGTATTTTCTACATGAAATAATTGCTATACTACACTTCAATACGCTGTACAACAAAGAGCTATACTGTACTATACTACAGAATTCATTACCATATACTCAGTTGTAGTTGAGTATATGGTAATAAATTCTGTAGTATAGTATATCTGTAGTAGTATCTGTTACTCATTTTATTAAACTGCACTGTATAGATATTGTTATTCTCCCTCCATTATTAATAGAAATACCAGGAATTTCATCACCGAAACAAAATGGCAGAAAGAGAAAGAATGCAATATTGTAGCAATGCAAATATCAATTTTGTCGGATAAAAATTTCTATTTGTGCTTTGTCTCAATTTAGGATGAATGTTTTAGATCAAATCCAAATGAGCAGCCCTATCATTAGAGTGCAAAAACATTAACCAGACTAGATTATTATTAACATCATGGCTCAGAAGTTGTCCACGGGTCAGGGGTTTGCAACCTCTGGTTAAGATACCATATTGCAGGATAATTATTATTCTTCCTAAAAAGATAACATTTAATGTTATTTGTGAAGTTTGTCTATTTGCACATCAATAACCCATCTACACACTGTCCCCTAATGGACAAATATTTTTAAACTATTGTTCTTTGTTGTATAATGTCATACGTTCACATTAATACAACATGAGTGGAAATACCTGCGGGGCGCTAGTGGCCACAAGGAAAGCATTGGTCCGACCTGGGTGGTCATAGTCGTGCATGGCAGCAGCCACATAAAGGGCCATTAGCTCCAGGCCTGGAATGAGGCCTGACAGGCAGCCATAACTATCTTCTGACACAGTGTAGGTCTTTGAAACCAGGAAGCCCATATGACTGTGTGTTATTCCACTGTCAGAGTCTAGACACAGGGCAAAGGGTAAAGGTAGGTGAAGGCGAGGAATTTAGACTCACATAAATAAATACAGTTCTCAGAATACTGCGTCCATGCACAGAAAAACACACAAGTCTTTGCAAAGTATGGTATAAAAACAAGACTAAAGAAAAAGTTAGATGGGTTAGGGTTAGAATTAGGGATGACGGTAGAGTTAGGATTAGGTTAGGGTTGAGTTGGAATTAGGGTGGAGTTGAGGTTGAGATTAGGGTAGGGTAGAGTTAGGGTTGGGGTACAGGATAGCCTTAGGGTAAGAGTTGGGATTAGGGTAGGGTTATGGATAGGGATTAGGATAGAGTCAGGGTTAGGATTAGGGTTGAGATTAGGCTAGGGTGGAGTTAGGGTTAGGATAGAGTTAGGATTAATGGTTATGGTAGAGTTAGGGGTTAGGAGTTAATGTAGGGTTAGGTTAGAAATATAACATAAATAACTATAAATATGTAACTCTATATAAATAAATATATATTTATATAGAGTGTTATATATATTTATAAATAAAAATAATGGCCTATGAATAACGTTCCCTTTATCAGTATAATGCTCTATAATGTGTAAATAAAGATTTGAGTTCTCAGGAATTTGTTCAAGAAAACCAATCAATCTGACAAAATTTATTTTGAGCGATGCCTTCAGGGACATTATTTCTCAACACACCTGAGTCACTGGCAGAGCTGTGGTCAGTAACAACGCTGGGCAGACCAGGGACAGCCTGGGTGGTGAGGTACCAGACCGCATGGAGGACATCTGTGGCGTGGACCCTGTTGTGATCTGGGTTAGGACAGAACAGATGCTTTTTTGTAAGAAGGATCTATGCCACCAGGGTGCACTGTTGAGCTATTTGTGTTTCCAGTCAAATCGTAAACGGTTGACAAACGTTGAACAATACTGTACTATAAAAGTGACACACTTCTCTCAAGTGGATGGTTCATTAAAGCAGCTTAAAAGGCCGTAAAAGAAAAAAAAAAGAAAAGTAGTAAAAGTTATAGTGGACGTTAAATCTTACATGGTATGTCTCTGTAACCATTCTCAAGGGCATGGAAGTAGTTCATGAATTCTTTGACAGGAATCTTGAAGATCTCAAATAGGCCAGTGTCTTCAAAAAGCCTATAGGAGACCTGACAAACAAAGGCCCAACATCAAGACTCTTAACCGGAACAAACATTTCAGGCACACATCTTGTTTTTTTAAGACCATTAATCATTTAAGAGCTAGCCCTCTAAGGTCACCTCTAACCCAACTCTAAAGTCATATTTGGTCACCTGACTGAGGATACGCCCACATTTGCCATTTGTCTTCTCCATCATGCTGAAAATAGGGAAGTTCCAATTGTTAATCTGACTCATCAGAGGCTCCAAGTCCTCCATTATTAGAGGCTCCGGAGCCAGAAGAGGTTTGTCCTGTTGGAAATGGTGAAAAAGTCATAAATAAAAATGTCTTCATCTTTATAGTTAAAAAAAAAAACAAACCAAAAAACAGGCTGAGTCATGTCTGTCCATCTCCTACCTCAGGAGGTATTAGTGGGTGGAGGATAACGCTCTGGGCTGGACTCTTTCCCTCCCCTGTGTCCTCCACTGTATGTGCTACATCACTGCTGTCACTGAGGTTCGCCTCATGGGTGCTGTCATAGTCTGACGACACCACAACTTGGTCCTCTGCTGGTTGAAATGAATAAAGAAAAACAATGAAATGCATTGATTAGGTGTCAATATCAAATGCACGTTAGTATTTCTAGAAAGACAGACAGACAGACAGACAGACAGACAGACAGACAGACAGACAGACAGACAGACAGACAGATAGATAGATAGATAGATAGATAGATAGATAGATAGATAGATAGATAGATAGATAGGTAAGTAGGTAGGTAGGTAAATAAATAGATAGATAGATAGGATGGAGATGAATGAAAGTATTATTTAAAAACACCACTATTAATATTAATATAATGACATTTTTCATTTCTAAATCATTATAACTGCCTAGTATACAATGCATTCAACTGATATATTTTATTTTTCTGATTTTATAAATCATTCTGGGTTATTATTATATTATTATTCAATACAATATTATTATTGATTTTTATTCATCTGCATATCCGTCCAATGGTCTCGGGGACAGCAGTCTCCATACTCTATACAGTCCACAGCCTTCCTGTGTGTGGTGAAGCCACTGGAAGTTATGTGGGTCAAAACAGTGCTGTGGAACACCACAGGTGAAACCTGGCACTGCAGCCTGGCAGCTGGGGGATTTGAACCTGACCTAAGTCTGCTTCACTAACCGCTGGGCCACCACTGCCTCCCTGATAATAATTATTAGAAGCAATAAATCAATAAAACAGTAATAAAACAGCTCTCTCCATGGATTCAAACAATTTCTTTCCTACAATCTCAGTCTATAAATTGATCTGTATCTTTTGTTATGACGATTTTTGTCCGGCAGTAGAGACAAAGTCCACACAGAATATTGTACGTATTCCTACACCACCTCGATCTAGGGAGGTGTTTGAAGGACAAAGAGACACCTGTACCTGACCGTGGTATTCTGTCTCCCTTGTCCATGGAGCCCTCCCCATGGCTCAGTCTGATGTATGGTCTCCCACAGCTGTGGAGAAAGTAAAGCTTTGAAGTAACAACATAAGGTGTAATACTGCAATATTTTTTTCCCACTAGTGTCTTTATAATGCATAACATTTCACTTTAGAGGGATTACACAGCCAGTCCTGACTGGTTTACTTGCTTGAAAAACACAAAAATGTGAAAGCTATTGGTGTGTGTCTGCTTGCCAGAAGAAATGGGACTGATGCCATTCGCTACATCTGTCTTTGATGTGTAAACCAGTCGGCAGAAGTTGTCCATAAAAAAGCCTTAATGGGACTCCTACTGTGCTGTCACCACATGAAACAGATTCCCTGCAAACGCCTTTTAGACAAACAGCTCCTCAATTAATTAATAGATGGATTAACAGACGCACTCTTTAGAAGAATACAGTAGACAATTAACAAAAAAAAAAAAAAAAAATCAGATTACGGTGTAGCGATGCCATGGTACAAAAGACCTCTTAGAACCCGCACTCGACGATGACAGGATGAAAACGTTCACAATACTTGACTGCTTTATGAATCAGTCCATAAATATTTCTGCAGAGACAACCTTGAACTGTTCCTCACTGGTTAGTCAGCTGTGTCACAGCAGCTGGAACCTTCATTCTGGAGCACTTTTCCCTGCCTGGGCCGGTGTCAGGCCCGTAGAGGTGGTTCTAATTAAAATACCTCTGCCTCAACGTTGTAAAACCTGCATATTTGGAGCAGGAAATGCCGACAGTTGGAGCGCGGTGTCGCACAGACCCGCAGTGTGTCGATCTTCTCCTGGAGAATTGTTTCTCGAACACTTCTGAGCCAGACCCAGCCACGCTTAATGGTTCTGAGGCCCCAACAAAGGAAGTTCTGTTGTGTTTGCACAGCTATAGGTCAAACCGCTGTGTGTAATGCCGCGCAGGTGTGGGATATAAAAAAAAAGTTTGATAGTTTGGCGGGCAAACAGTGAGTACATTATTGTCCGGGGGGTCCAGGCAGGCAGTCTCACTTGGCATAACAGGTCTGCCTAATGAAAGCTGGAGAGCTGCAGAGACACACTTACTATTTTGCTGACGTAGCAGAACAGCCTCAGATACTGACACGGAGCCTTCAGCACAGCATGTTAGGATTGAAAAAAAGGCCGCGTTCAACACAGAAAACTGTAGTAACAGCAGTTAGAGCTGCAGTCGGAGCAACTGAAACATCTCACCAACACATGATAGTTAAAACACGACACACACAGAAGGTCCTGGGTTTGAGCCACAATAGCGCCCCCTTGTGTTAGGTTGGTAAGGTTGGTTTGCCATTTGTCGGGGAAATAAAGATATTGCTTGGAAAAGGCAAATGTAATGATAATATTTATTCATTCATTCATCTGGCTCACAGGGACAGTCGACACCACCCAAATCACACTGCTCCATACTGGGAGCCTTCCTGTGGGTGAACAGCCCACTGAAAGTCAGGATAGTACTATGGTCAGAGCACCTCAGCCTGGCAGCTGGTGGATTAGAACCTGAAGCCTTGCAGACCCAGGTCCAATTCCTTAACCACTAAGCCATGACTGCCACCAAAATGATAATGGAAATTATTAAAATAACTCTCTAATAACGTGTCATGGGCCAGATTAAATAGCGAAATGGGCCACAAAGGACCTACCGACCTTTAGTTTGCCGATACTTGACCCACAGACTTAGTGGCTCCTCCTGTTGCATGTCTGTTTGCATGTCTGTTGCATGTTAGTGTGACACAATTATTTTTTTTTATAAATATTGTTATGTTTTGCAAATAAAATTAAAACTTTTTGAGCAATGGAGCACTTCAAACAATGAAACAAAAAATGCAAAAAAAAAAAATTTTAAAATATAAAATATAAATATAATAAAATATTAATTTCTAATTTAACAAAAAAAATGGCTTATCAAAATAATTATTAAAAAAGCAGTGTAAAATATTTATATGGCTGGAAATATTTCAGTTATTTATTTTAATAACTTTATTATTCTGGTGTTTATTTATGATTTATGTCCACATTTTTTTTTATTTATTCATTATTTATTTTACTAATTGAATAACCATTAATTATTAGTCAGTACATGGACCACATGTGTTCATTTCATCTGCATTGGTGAAGATGATACGTTTTGACATAAAAATGGGAAGGAATCATTCACTTAAAGTTAATGGTTAATATTATAATCAAATTAAGACAAAAGTTAGGACACAATAGAGCAGAGTTTTACATTTCCTGTAGAAAAACATAATTGTGCAAAAGGACAGTCTGTACCAGTTTTTTTTTGTTTTTGTTTGGTTTCCACATAAAAACAGTCCACTGAGAGAGTTCTCTGTTAACACAGTGGAAAATCACCTCTTTTCTCACAAACACATGTGGCCTCTCTTACAGTAAGAATAAACCTTAATCAAGCTCATTATCCCGCAATGGGAAATACTGTATAAAGTGCAACATTGTCTGCTTTGTCCCAGGAACAGCCCCCACTTCCTCGACTGCGCATTTATTGCTTATCTTAATGTTTGGAGCCGCGCAATAAAGACCTACTGGACTCTGCCGAAGCAGTTTTCTTGGAGATTTTATACCCAGTAGGCTGATGGATCGCTTTTGGTCCGGCGCCCGCACGGACAGTGCCCGAGCAACAAACAGTAAACACAGCAGCCATTATTTCTCTTTCCAGTAATCAACCTACTCCTGAGCCAAACGGCACGAAGAAGACAACAAGAAACAGCAGCCTCAGCTGCAGGAACATGCGAGTTATTCGGTTGCTGCTTTTGCAACACTGTATATCTGCTGCTTTGAACTTGGTGTTATTTCCCATTTTTTATCGCTGGACGTCACCGGGAGCTGACATGATGGAAAAAAGAGGGGGAGGAGGAAGAGGAGCTTAATGTCCTAATTAAGATGGTAGAGATTTGATGATGGAGCAGAGAGAAGGCAATTGGAGCCATGTGTTCATGGGTATTGTTGTTCTGTTTGATGTGGGAGCAAACTCAGTTGTTACTGTTGTTTTGGCCGAAAGTCAGGGATAACATTGACAGATCGACTACAGTTTCTTCTAATTTTTAGGATCACATGTGCTAGATATTGTCACATATTTGGGAAAAAAATTGATGTTGCAACACGGCTTGAAGAACATAATTCTGTGTGTGTGTGTCTGTTGTTAGGCTGCGTCCATCGATAAGTACTAGATGTCATAATGAGTGGACCTGGACTGGGTCTGTCACAGTGTTAAGACCAGGTGACAGGGCTTTGTGTACAAAAGCTGCTCCGTGTGCTTACATCTGAACACAGCGCTCAAGTAATATACACTGTCACAGTGGGAAAAAAGAACCCGAACAAACCACTGACAGCATTTAAAGACAGCACACAGGGGTTATGACGTAGGAAAAACCATAGTGCACGTGGATTCACAAGGCCTTTATTTAATTAGCATGCACTTGGTTGAATATATGGGATCGGAAACTTTTCGTAGACAGTCTGCCTGCTGTATTATTGTCATAATATACGAGGATTGTTGTTCACTAATCACTTTTTGTGCTTGTAACTGACACCGTACATTGCAGAAATAAAAAAAGGGGTAACATGATTTACAGTGAAGATATCACACTTTATAAGAATGAAACACATTATTTATTGCATTGCATTTATGCATTTAAAATAAACTAATTTTTGACACTTAGGACACAATTTGTCCTCAAACTGGAAATGGGGGCCGGGTTAGAGTGTTCGTGTGAATCAAGATAAATTAGTTTATGCGTGAAAATTAAAATGCCAAAACAGATTCAACTTTTTCCTTGCCATCGATAAAAAAAGTGTGGGCATTGAAGAGAAAAGGAAGGAAGGAAATCAAACTCCCCGTTATTGTGATGGACACCATGAAATATTTAACCCATCACCACAGTGAACAGTGGGCAGCTTTGAGCACCAGGGGACAGTGAGTGGGGACAGTCCAATGCTCAATGCATGTCAATGGTAACCTTGCAGCTGACGGATTAGAACCAGGAACCCTCAAGACCTAAGTCCATTTCCTTAAAAACATGGCGGTCTGAATTTGGACAAGTTTGGCGGTCCAGATTACAAAGCCAACAGGGCCACATGAGGCCCCCAGGCCTTAGTTTGCTCATGGCTGGTTTAGAGTCTGTTAACATAATAACATATTTACTCAAACTTGGAAGTTGCTTGAATGATGTAAATATCCAGGACACAGCAACAGTCTTTAGTTGTTCACATTTCACTCTGGGTTCTTATTTGATATTTAACATTTTCTTTTATTAATGAATCTCTGTTTTGCTGCAGAATTAGTGTATTTTCTACTCTATTTTAGTAATTTTTTAATACATTTTTTACATTGTAATTTTTTGTAATGTTATGTTTCTTATCTATTATGTTTCTTATCTATGTATCTTTATCTTTTTCTGTCTTGCTGCTGCAACAATGCAAATTTCCCCATGTGGGACAAATAAAGGACTTTCTATTCTATTCTATTCTAATGTTAAACACAATGCTACCACAGTAGTAGAGAGTCATCAACACAAAGGGATTTTTTTTTGCATCAGGCATCTATCTGTCTCTTATACACATCTAAAAACAATTAAGATTAAATTCCTTTTTTTGTCATCATGATGTTGTGATTCACACCACAGCCCATCAAAGTGAGCAGTGGGCAGCTTTTGAGTGCCCAGAGAGCAGTGTGTAGATGTGTATAAGAGACAGCACAGCAACAGTCTTTAGTTGTTCACATTTCACTCTGGGTTCTAATTTGATATTTAACATTTTCTTTTATTAATGAATCTCTGTTTTGCTGCAGAATTAGTGTATTTCTAATGTTAAACACAATGCTACCACAGTGGTAGAGAGTCATCAACACAAAGGGATTTTTTTTTTTGCATCAGGCATCTATAGGCTCTGGCTCATGTGTTACACTATTCAGCCAAGTGGAGGCAGCAAACATCTATCTGTACTTTTTAAAGTTTCTACATAAGAAGTACAACTGATGCCTAACGGCTGAAATCTCAGCAGGATGTTTGTTGAACACAAGCCAATGACAAGTCAGACTGTTCTAACTATTACTGTTTTTGCACAGATCCCCAGAAAATAAAGACACATTCAATGCTTTTGATAACTATTAACATTGTTTTTCTGAGACACAACCAGATACTTCAAAGACCTTGGACCAACAAAATCTATTTCTGAATCCGAATGATAGATATTGCACAAGTGATTTTTCTTGACCTCTAATTATTGCCTCAATAATCATAACAGACCAAGACTGTTTATTTGAGTTTTAATACATCACTGTAATTTACAAGCAACGAAACTGTAGGAAAACACACATGTTTTCCACTGAACATTAATATGAGCAGGACTCGGACCTGTGTATGTTTCTACTGATTAATTAACTCTGTGCTGCGTCCACTCCAAACACGAGCACTTGTCAGGTTTACACAAAACACAAAATATGAACTAAATAAATCCAGACCTCAAACCACACAACATACACATGATGAGCTGCAGGATTGCACACACAAAAAAATACTTTATTATCGTTGTCATCATCATCTCATGCAGGAACAGGATTCTTTTTACATCCCTACATGGCGACAACCAAACACATAAATCCTTTCCAATTGTCTCTTTTTTAGCGGTTGCCACAGCGAATCAACAATTTCCATCTGTATCTTCTACTCTAACTCCAACTACCTCCATGTCCTCCCTCACTGCATCAATCTATCAATCTTTTCTTGCTACCTGGTTACTCCATCTCTATTATCATTTTTCTACTAATGTATCCACTGTCCCTCCTCTGAACATGTCTAAACTTCCTGTCTGTGTTGTCCAACTAATGACCTCATTCCTGATCCTGTCCATCCTTGTCTCTGCTAAAGAGAATCTCAACATCTTTAACAGCTCTGTCTCCTGTCTTCTACCTATTCCTAGTGTCTCTAATCCATCCATCATGGCTGGTCTGATGGTCCTGTCCTGTAAACCTTTCCCTCCACCTTAGCTGACTCTCTTCTATCTCAGATCTCTCCTGACTCTTTTCTCCAGTTGATCCATCCTGTCTGTCCTCTATTCTTCTCCTCTCTTCCACAGTCTCCACTGCTCTGAACAGTTGATCCTCAGCATCTAAACTCCTCCACCTTCTCCACCTCTGCTCCAATAACCTCACCATTCCACCATTCTCCCATTATATCACCAAGTAAGTAATATGTATACACTATATTTACAACATTTTTCCAACTTTTTATGTAACCAATAACTAAAGGTACACATTAATGTTCCTTTTTTTAAAGCCCAGTGTTAAAATATACCAGTTACCTGCAGGTGGGTGTTTCATGGTAGGGTTTGATGCTGGCGCTACGGTCCCTTCGAACAGGTCCAGGCTCAATTGTGGGAAGCCCCGTTGCAGAAGTGGTGGTGGTCCATGTGGAAGAGATCCTCCTCAGGAGACCAGGGTGAAGACTTCGCCTCAGACGCTGTCCAGACAAACACAGAGAGCGGATAAAACCAAGGAGTATAGTTTACTTTATGTTGCACCATTTATCTCTAGTGGGAAAATTGCGGTCATGTAAATTTTTAACTTTACAGGAATCGCTGACTAATGTAGAGTGCCCTCTAGTGGTCGTCAGAGGTAAAATAATTATATATTATTTAGTATGAGTTGCAAACTATGAATACGACTTATAGTCCAGAAAATATGTTACTAGAATTTGTAGTAATTGAATTATTCTGTATCCTCACTAACATGGTTAATTAAATCACTAAAACCCTCAGATTATTACTAGTGTGCTTCTGACTTGTGTTAGCATCGTGGATCGAATGCACATACAGTAAAGTGCAGATTATGCAAGTATGAGAGTGCCTTTTAATGTATGCTCTAGATTTTCTTTTTACTTTGTCTCTCTGAGATTCCCAGAGGTGTGTGTGTGTGTGTGTGTCTGTCTGTGTGTGTGTGCGGCTGCGATGCCTCCATCTGCTCAGTGCTACAGAGCAGCCTGGCACAGCAGCACTACACATGCTCTCTTTCTGTCTGTCTTCCACAGGGTGACCTAGTAAAAATCACACTGAACACTGAATGGGCCCATTCACTGGGAGACGTCATGAGGACAGCACCCAGTGCATGTACACGTGTTTTCATACGGTCACTTTAGGGGAGCATTTCTATCACTTCATACATGTGCAGTATGAGAAAAAACAAAGGAACTATGCAGTACCAAAGCATGTGATCAAAGAAACACAAACACTTACATACGTATTTACTTATATGCAAACAGAAGTAAATGTGTGTAAATGAAAGGGACAACAGTGGAATAGTGAGGTTAAGGAGCAGGAGTTGATATACTGACAGCAATGGAGACTGCGGAGGAGAGGAGAAGATTAGAGAAGAAGAGGAAGTGGAGAAGAATACAGTAGAGACAGGATGGAAGAACTGGAGAAAAGTCAGGAGTGATCTGTGATAGAAGAGAGTCAGCTAAGGTGAAGAGAAAGGTTTACAGGACAGTTGTGAGACCAGCCATGATGGATGGATTAGAGAGAAGACAGGAGACAGAACTGGATGCTGAGGTTCTCTTCAGGAGAGACAAGGATGGACAGGATCGGGAATGAGGTGATTAGAGGGACAACATAGACAGGAAGGTTTGGAGAAAGTTTGGAAAAAATAAGCTGGAGAAGACAGATTGAGATGGTTTGGACATGTTCAGAGGAGGGACAGTGGATACATTGGTAGAAGAATGATCCTAGAGATGGAGCTACCAGGTGGGAGACAAAGAGGAGATTGATGGATGCAGCGTGAGAGGACATGGAGGTAGTTGGAGTCAGAGTAGAAGTGACGGAGGACAGGGTGAGATGGAACACAACGATTTGCTGTGACAACTGCTGAAAAAGAGACAAGCTGAAAAGAAAAGAAAAGAAGAATAAGATATAAAAACAGAAACAGTCACTATTAGCTACTATGTACATCTAAGAGAGTCTAAAAGAGAACATTATACAGTTTTTGTTTGTGCGATTTTGTACTGTATTACATTATTATTCAAAAATTTGCATTTTGATGAATCCCTCTAATCTTTTATTTCACGTTATTACTCTGTAACACACAGGAACTGGCTTTATTAAAATCTCTGCATTTCAAATGACAGTTTTGTATCTGTCCGAAACTCAAATGTTGTCTTTTATCAGCTGAAATGAGGGAATATGAGAACATTTATCAATTTAAATTATTTCACAGTTTGATGGAAGCTTTGTCATTCAAACCATTGATGTCTGTGTGTTTTATGCATTCGCCCCCAAAACCCTTCTTTGTGCCAGGCAATAGAAGAGACAGAGGACAGGGGGAGATGGAGCACAACGATTTGCTGTGACAACTGCTGAAGAAGAGACAAGCTGAAAAGAAAAGAAACGAAGAATAATATAAAAAAACAGAAACAATCACTATTAGCTACTATGTACATCTAAGAGAGTTGAAAAGAGAACATTATACAGTTTTTGTTTGTGCGATTTTGTACTGTATTACATTATTATTCAAAAATTTGCATTTTGATGAATCCCTCTAATCTTTTATTTCACGTTATTACTCTGTAACACACAGGAACTGGCTTTATTAAAATCTCTGCATTTCAAATGACAGTTTTGTATCTGTCCGAAACTCAAATGTTGTCTTTTATCAGCTGAAATGAGGGAATATGAGAACATTTATCAATTTAAATTATTTCACAGTTTGATGGAAGCTTTGTCATTCAAACCATTGATGTCTGTGTGTTTTATGCATTCGCCCCCAAAACCCTTCTTTGTGCCAGGCAAATAAATGAATTTTGTTAATTAGAATGTGCCATGATGGACTTGGAATGCTGAGCCAGTGGGCAGCAAAGCACGGCGGTTTTCATTAGTGCACTAACCACCTCCACTGCCCCTGAACTTCTCCCCACAGCCAATTAGAGCTGGAACATCATCTCTGGGGAGTTGGGGCTCAGTGGCCTCTCTGGAGGCACCGGCTCTCAGAGCTACTTTTACTACTTTTTTAAAGTCCAGATGCTGTAAAAATACACCTGTCAGACAAGCAAATAGCTAAATGGCGGCGTGCCCGTTAAACACACACCTGCCAGCAGCCGCCATGGCTGGGGCTGATGGCTGATTTCAAATTAAAAGCTCATCTACAATTTGGGTGGGAGTCTGCTGTTGTTGACAAATCCTCATCCTTTTCCTGCAACCGCTGGAATGACGCATTCCCCTTCATGTTGCCCCCTGCTTTTCTCACCAGCACACACACACACACACACACATGCATGCACGCACGCAAAGTCTGGCTCGGCACATCTGTCATGTTGACACAGCTGTGGCAATGAAAGGGAGAACAGAGCTGTGAGTGGTAGACGTGCTCTATTTTTCTTTACTCTGCTCTATGAAAATACGCTCCTTCATTGAGGCTAAAAGCTCTGAGAGCAGGAAACACTCATTAGCTCAAACACAGGCTAAAAGATTAACATGTGTGGGGAGCGCGGTGAGGAGTATAAATCATTTGGTCCTAATAAGATGGACGCCGTTTCCTTAGGCGACTTATACAGATGTTTTCAGAGAAAATTGTTTAGTCTGTCGACCCAGACTTTTGATTTTTTGGGTGACGTACAACCCCACAGGGTTGGAAACCCATACCTTGTGAAAGGACGTCTTCTCGCCTTTCTCCGGTCCTTCTTCTGAGTCGGAGCAGGTGTAGGCATCGCCAAGATTAAGCAGGGGAGCAGGGCGCGGGCGGTGCAGCGGCTGGAAGGTAAGCTGGGTCGTGAGCAGGTTGCTGACTGCCCGCAGCGAAGTGCAGGTATTGGGGGGCAGGGAGGGGTCAGCCAGCAGGTCTGTGATCAGTCCATGAGCCTCTCCCATCACTGCTATGTCCACCATGACTGTGGTGCCCGAGGACTGAAGAACAGGAGAGAAAAACAAAAAACTACTGAAGTAATCATTGTGTCAGCTGACAGTTCGTGTAACTGCTCTGAATCTTTGAGCAACTGAAAAACGTGAAGTAATAAACAGTTTCACAAATTCACACATGGAGGGACACATGTAATTCCCAGATAGACCAGTCTTCCAGTGGACTCACCAACTACAGCAGAGGTGAAAAACTTTTTGGCTCGTGGGCCACAATGAGTCCCAGAACTGGACATGGGGACCAAGGCAAGAACAGAAAGATTGTTTGTTGAACTTAGATCCCTGTATAAAGTGTGTATAAAAAAGATGCTAAACTTCTTAAAGCTTTTATGATGCCATCTCTTGGGGAAACTCATGAATTGCAGGGAAAGGGCAGTGTACTATGAAAATACCAATAAATTATTTAATTCAGAGCAGCATTTAAAAGCTCAACGGGCCGCATCTGCCCCCCAGGCCTTAGTTTGGCCCCCATGCCTGAACTACAGGAAGACTCACAAGGTGCTGAAGTGGTGTGATTTGGGTGGTGGTCATGGACACTATTCCTCCCAAAATGGACAAAGATGGATGGGGGTTATGGGTTAGATTAGCATTCTGCAGCAGCTCTCTTTTGTAGGAATGACTCATTGTTGGACATAATCACAGCTATTGATTCAATACTCAAATATCTATTTAAAATCTGGTTGTACCCTTGAATAAATCATTCATTTTATTTATCGTCATCTGCTTATCCATCTCTGGATCTCCATGACTGCCACCCAAATGACAGTTATTTGGGTCTGTACTGTGCTATGATCAGAGCACCTCAGTGGCAACCTGGCAGCTGGTGGCTTAGAACCTGAAACTTTGCAGACTCAAGCCCACTTCTTGAACCGCTAAGCCACCATTGCGGCCCCTACAGAATAAATATTATAATTAAACAAATGAACAAGAATGAAAAAGAAACAATAATAAAAAAAAAAACATGGGCATTTTTGTCCCTCCCCATGCCACCTAGTCGGGCCCCACCCCCCACTTTGAGAACCACACCATGTTGTATGTAATACAATTCAAACTTTTTAGTGTTGATATAAATGTACATTCAAGTACAAGACGGTGTTTTTCTAACCCTTGAAGCAGCAGCAGAAGGTCCTCCCTGTTAGACCCTGTGTTTTGACACCCCCACAGGAGACAAGCTCAATATCTTTTTGTGTTTCAATGATAACTGAAAGCTACCATATGTTCTCCTTGAAAGTGTGCACTCGCACAGGAGGGTGAAGAATATTCAATTACAACTTCAGAATTTACCTCACACAGATGTCCTTAGGAACCACAAGGGTTTATATCTAAATTTCAAGCAAATAAAAGATTTAATTCCAGGAACACAAGGCCCCGTAGAACAGTAATTAATTGGTGAGTTAATGAGAGTTTAGGAGCTTAATTTTCACAAACTACGTGGCAGTTTGAGTCTCTGCTACAGTAATGACAGCCCCTGGATGCATTAGAATAATGCCTCAATATGCTTTAGTAAATCTCATCACAAACCATGACTTAAGACAATGAAATGAGTGTGTTTCTTCACGTACGCTGCACGCCAAAAAAAAAAAAAGGAAAATACATCTAGAGCTAAGAGAAGAAATCTGCTATTGGATTTCACTCAAGGACAAATAAAAACTCATAAATAAACTTATTCAACATGAATCAAATATAACCAATTATTATCAATTCTTTGACTTATGACTTGAGGCTCTGGTCTGATTGTTATATATATAGGATTTCTTTGAACATTCATCTGTCAAGAATGTAATTCAATAAAATCAAAGTAGATTTTGATGAAATTTTCCTGAATTCTAGCTCAGGGCCGAGGGAAGGAAAAGCAGATTACCGTGGTGATTCAGAGGTTGATATAAGATTTTTTTTGCAGACCTTGCAAAAAAAGTGATTGTACTGAAGCAGTCTTGCTGGAGATTTTCCCTCTCACTGTGCAGTGTTAAAGGAAGGGAAGAAGGAAGGAAAGCAAACTCTTTGTCATTGTGATCTACACCACTGGATACAATGAAATCTGGCCTCTGTATTTAACCCATCACCAAAGTGAACAGCTTTGAGCGCCCAGGGTGCACTGTGCCACGCTCAGTGTCCCTCAGTGGTATCATGGTAGCTGGTGGACTCGAACGTGAAACCCTGAGAATCCAAGTCTGCTCTTTGACCACTAATCCATTACTGTCCCCGATAAGATATACACAAATATCCATTCCGACAGTCTGCTGTGGCCCTGAAACTCCTGTATATTCAGTCATCTTCATCTGCGCTGGGTCGCAGGGGGAACAGTCTCCACGACTGACACCCAAATCACACAGCACCATACTGTGAGACTTCCTGTGGGATGTGAGTCCACTGGAAGTTATGTGGGTTGGTACTGTGCTTTGCATAGATCACCACAATGGCAATCTGGCAGCTTTTGGATTCGAACCTGGAACCCTCCAGACCAGCCCTGTTTATCAATTTAATGCAGCCCGCCAATCTTTTCCAAATTATGAATTTCTTGTATGTCACAATTTCCCCAATAGATGGCGTGGGAAAGAATTTTAGCATTCTAGCTTTGCATTGCATTGCAATCCTCTTAAGGCATTTGAGCAACTCCATTTGTCATTATTTATTCAGACATGGCAAACTATTTTGATCGCACTAATGACAGTAACTTCAAGTGATTATACAAAGGCAGTGTGCACGCCACACTACGTATGCAAATATAATGCAGGAGCCAGCACGGCAGCTGCAAGAAAAAAAAAAAAAGAAAAAAGGGAAAAAAACATTCCTCCCATGAATGTACAGTATACTATGACAATACTGGCAGCAGAGGAAAACCATAACCGCAGCATTTTTCAAAAGTACACTTTTCAGCTGAAACCAGTAACATGGGGTGAAACACAATGAATTATGGCGATAAACAGTTTCCAGCTTAACAACGTGTGAAAATAAAAAAACAATAGGCGATTGTTTTGAGACAGACTTGTTTCAAAAGAAGACCCTGCCAAGTTTTATAACCCCGTCCAAGTTGCGGTTACTTTTCAAGAGCCAGACAAATATGCGCACTTTCAACTACTTACACTCACAAGTTTTTTATTTATTTTTTTTTGCTGTACCTTGTATGGCTCCCTGGAGTTCAGGACGAAGTCAAAGAGGAGCAGGGAGTCGCTCCTCACAGCGGTAGGAGTGGACACGCTCAGCACAGCTGTGTTACCACTTGAGTCCTAATAAATGGACTCATTAGCAGCGTCTCAGCAAGAATCGGACCTTTGACTTCCTCAGTCCACGACCCATCTGACGGCCAACAGGCATCGTCTGTTTCTCGCCGTCTGAACCGCAGCTTTGAAGGTAGCGGGGAGTGTGAGCTGGCCTTGTTCTCCGGGGGTAAAGTGAAAAGTTCTCAACCTTCACTTAATTGCTTTGCCAGGAGTGCTTGAGCAACCGCAACCAAACACAGGTCAGTCCATCTAATGGGCTGAGAAGTTCACCTTTCCTCACTGAATGTTATCGGGTTTTCTCTCCCTCAATAAGCCATTCACTCTGACACTCGCTATCAAATATTCCCAACAAATATTTTTCATTTCATCAGTAGTAAAAACGTAGCAATCAATGCTACATCCCCCAGTGCATTCAGTAGTAAGTCTGACAGTTGCACCAAGCCAGGGGTGTAGATCGGGATCTACCAGTAGATCTCCAAAGGAGTGTTGGTAGATCCTGAGCAACAACATAAAAATATAAAATAATGATAAAAGAAATAAAAACTAGATATAATTATTGTAATTCAAGATGCTAATCACTGGATTATAGTGAGAATAATATGGTTATTGAGTCAGACAGTATAACAGATGTTATATATTAACATATATGTGTCAAACTCAAGGCCCGGGGTCCAAATGTGGCCCGCAAAGTGATCTGTATGGGCCGTGGGGCCATGTCAATGCAGCAGGGTTTCTTAATAGATTAAAAATTGTTTTATAACACATGAATGGACAATATTAGCATATATATAATATACTGCAATAACATGTATTAATATGTTATGGATTCATTACATCTATAATCTTCTATTTACAACCGGCCCTTTAAGATAATTTTTTTGGTGATGTGGCACAAATGGTACAAATGAGTTGACACCACTGTTGTATAGAGTAAGATATTCACATTATATACTGTAGGTATATATATGTTTAGATCATTTGAAAAGTTTCTCAAAAGACAAAAAAAAGTGTGGACACCTCTGGACCAAGCCAATCTCTATTAAAGACTCTAAAGAGAAATCCCTGAGGAGGCCTGAAGGATGGACGTCTGGACAGACAGCCGTTGTATTACTCCTCCTTCACGTCTTCTACCTCATGACCCCTGCCTCTCTCTCGCTATACTGTGCTTCAATTCATGGTGCGAGGACCAAACGTAAACAGGTGTCACTCAGCTCATTTGCAGGCTGATTTAGGAGGTTGTGAAATACGGTTTAGGGAGAAAAAGGCTGCTGGGACACATCTGTCTGGACAAAGAGCCAAATCATTGATCATCTCTGAGGTTTGTATTGGAGTGACCTGTCAATACGAACATTTTTAAAATACAGTGGAAGCAGCAGCGGTGGCCTAGTGGTTCAGGAAGCAGACTTGGTTCTGCAAGGCTTCAGGTTCGAATCCACCAGCTGCCAGGTTGCCACTGAGGTGCTCTGAGTCCTCATAGCATTGTCCTGACCCACTAACTTCCAGTGGTCTCACCACCAAGAGGAAGTGAGTCTCCACGACTACCTCTCAAATAATATTGCTCACAGTATGGAGCAGAACTGCTGCACCTGAGACACAGCAATGGATGAGATGATAAATATGAATGAATAAATAAATAAAAAGACAATATGAGCTCATTTAATTTTAAAGAGGTTCCTGATAAATTGCAATTATTCTCAGTAAAGTAAGAGGACAAAATCAGGGTTTTCAAGGAGACATATTCACAGTAGATGCCCCTGCAGCTGCAGGTTCTGAAAATATACTGCCCTCAAACAGGCTACTGGTAAGTAGGTTGGCAATGTGAAGCCTTTTGAATGCAACATTTAATCCTTAACCCTAATCTTGAGATGCAGGAAACCATATTGTCCTCTATGATTCTCTATATAATAAAAAAAAGTATTTACCAAACCTGCCGTGAATGTTCTGTTATGACATTTAGGTTGAATAAAGACATTTTATAATATCAGTGGGTCTTCACTTGGTTTATCAGGCCTTCAAACAGTGCATCAACAGACTGGCAGTAGATTAACACCAGCCTGGACCATAATGTAAACCTGACCAGGGGCCAGTCAAAACAAACTGGCAATCATTCCTGAGCAGTGAGACCATGTTTGTTCACAGAGACTCTGCGTAAGCCATGCTCTATATTCACATGTCCAGACGTTGAGATGGAGCATTAGCTGAGAGACATAGAAACAAAGTGGAAAAACTACCAATGTATCCACTGTCCCTCCTCTGAACATGTCCAAACCATCTCAATCTGTCTTCTCTAGCTTTTTCTCCAAACCTTCCTGTCTGTGTTGTCCCTCTAATCACCTCATTCCTGATCCTGTCCATCCTTGTCTCTCCTAAAGAGAGAGCATCTTTAACTTTAACTCCTCCACCTCCAGCTCCAGTCTTCTGTCTTCTACCTATTCCTAGTGTCTCTAATCCATCCATCATGGCTGGTCTCACAACTGTCCTGTAAACATTTCCCTTTCACTTTAGCTGATACTCTCACACCTCTCATTTACTACATTTAAATGCGCATTTGTAATAATAAAACGTACTACAATATTTCAGCTGGACTCAAATTGTCAGTGTTTTTTGCTGCATCCACTTTCCTTCTGCAGGACACTGTTTCATTTCTTTTTTTTTTTGAAGGAACAAATCCCGACCCTTCTTTGCAGTGAGGTTTATTTTGATGCACAGACAGAAAGGTCTCATATTTTGAAAGGGTCTCCTACATTTATTTTCAATCCCTGGAGTCCTTCATCCAAACATACATTCCCTTAAGCTTCTACAAGGAGGTCAATGATATGTTGGCTTCAAGAAGTTGTGCAACATTGAGAACATAATGTATCCCAGAGGAGGTGAAAAACAGACCGAACAAATGCTTGAGGGGCCAACTGGAAAAGGAACTGTATTTGATTCATTCAGTAAACACAATTTAATAATGTAAGCATTTCTGGTTTTTCATGAGACACACACCGTGATGCTTACTTTGCAATTACCCCCCCTGCAAAAAACATCCCACTGTGAGAAATAAAGGAATGGAGTGAGGAAGAAACCAGAGACTAGAAAAATGTAGAAAAACACCTCCATTACCTCCGTCGCCGCCTTTTCTGGGTTGATTGTGCTTTGCGAGAACTCTTAACGTGTTTGACAAATCATTACTGCACAGTTTTCTATTTCGGTGGCAGCCCAAGCGTAATGGCCGTGATTACATCTGTCCAGATAGATTAGCTGAAGAGGAGCCTGGGAGCTGGTGATGATCTGCTAACAATAACAGTCTGGTGATACTGTGTTAATCACAGCGCTGCTGTAACAGAAGACTCCGCCCGGCACAGAGCCGCAGAACACTGAAACTTTTGCTTCAATTATAGATGGTGATTGAGATAATTCAGTTTGGTCTTCCATACGAAACGCCACCGTCAATTCATACAACAAAAGTAAGCCAAAAAACGAGAGAGAATTCTAAAGTTTGACCCCTGATATACAGTCGTCCCTTCTGTATCATGGTTTGACTGACGCTTTCTCTGTGTATTGCAGGTTTGGCAGCTTTTTATGTTAGATTGAGTTTCAAGTATTTGTATTGTTTTTGTGTTTAAATAAGCATTTTGGAGTTTTGATTTCTAATAACAACAATGAAATATTATAGAATAAATTGATTACAAGACATTTTGCAAGACATTACACACAAGGTATTGCAAAAACATGTATATAGCCTAATACATAACATTTGTGAAAGTTTTGTTGTTTTGTTGTTATTCTGACAGTTTTCGCAAACTGAAAACTACAGACAATTTGATTGCGGCAGTGACATGTAGCACATCCCTTCATCTTCCTCATCAGTAGGATAGTGTGTTTGGACTATGTTGAGAATAATGTCACATAATAATAATGGCAACACCTTGGAGCGCTTTCAGAGGAGGAGACGTCACAATCTCCTCCTGGGAATGTATCATGCGCCATTTTAATCCACTGCTCGCTCTAATAGTTTTAAAATCTTGGTCCTTCAAGTGTTCGTAAAGGGTTAATATACACAATAATAACTGCGGGTGTCACTTATTGCTGGTGATTTTAGAACAGAACCTCCAGGTTGGCTGAGGGAGCCCTCGAGGTTGGATAAACAGAATGGGGTAAAGTGACTGCAGTCCCAGGCCTCACCACCGCGGGGTTGGGGTTCAGATGTCAAGTGACCAATATTAGTGAATATAGTCCACTTATACTATTTTGACTACTTCAAACACTCATAATGTCTTCCTACCCTCTATTTTCATAGTGTGAGATAGATAGTATACGTGTTTAACATCTATAAAAATATGCTACTACCTTAGCATGAAGGGTAGGAAAATATTATATATGAGTAGGGAAAAACTTCTGATGTGGCTATACATTTGTTCCACAAGTAGGAAAAATCTATGGTTAGGAAAATACTTGAGAACAATAGCAACCAAACTTTATGTTGACGCACAGTCTCTGTGTGACAGTTAACCTGCCGTAATCAGGACATGATATGAAGTTGTTCATCCTGGTGTTAAGCCCAAGGCCTCGGATAGTGTTATTCCGGCCCTGGGAGCATTGTGTTGCTGTGTTAAAGTCAAAGGGCTGTGTTTGCTTTTTACATACACAGGCAACAGCATCCAAGATGGTTATTCCAGAGATGTATGTGTCTGCCTCTGTTGTATTTATTCTAGTTTACATTCCCTTCACATTAAAAGCTGCTGTTGTTCAGACTAAAGGGAGAACCCGAGGATTCTGGTGGGAAGTGACACCTCTGGACATGCTGTTTAATCACGGCCCAAATGAATGGAACACTGGCCCCCGTTAGTGTAAGGATCCAGTTCTTTGTGACATTTATAAGGTGTCTGTGTAGGTGACTGACATGGCTGAGGAGGGCGAGGGGTGGGGGGGAGTAGTTCCTGCCGTTTCTCGTTATTATTTCTTGGTGGGTCACTGTTTGGTGGGTTCTACTGACCTGTGATCCCCGGGATCCTCTCTTGTGGTCCCAGTCTGAGCGGCTGAGCATCTGTGAAACGAGAGACAGAGACAGAAACATATTCAGAACTCTGTTCTGCACATTGTGTTCGCTACTATCCATCGGAGGGAAAAAGCAACAGAGCTGAAGCAGGTCAGGAGCCAAGGAAAGGGAGAAAAAAAAAATGTAAACGCTGGAAAAACTGTTTTGTCTATTTTTTTTTCAAAACTTTCCTTTACGTCCAGAGCTGTAATGTGATTTCATAAGAAGTCTCGGCTTACTTTAGCTCCTAATCACAGCCTAAAGGAGCTGAAGAAGCCGGGAGATTTTTTACACTGTCTAATGACCAGCTACTGTGTCCTCCCACAGGCCATGTAATCCAGTTTTATGCTTTCGTGGGAGTCTTTCCACACTGATTTTTGGTGAGCGTATTGAAAATAATATGCCAAATCCTCAGTCACTCACTCTCCCACTGCAGAACTGAGGAGAACAGAGAAACCTCTAGAGTCGCCGTGACAAAGTGTTGCGGCACAGACGGAAGCAGAAGTGACCCCGGCCCAGCAGCCAAACTGATAATTTAGGTGTAATTTCCCGATTCCGGACGGACGTCACTGCGTTGTGTTGTGATGTAAATGAAAACATAAGGAAAACAGTAGGTTTCTTTGTCCACAGAGAGTAAGGGGAGAGTGAGTGTTGTAAAGTGCTGCTAAAGTCTGTGTAGACAAAACAACACTTTATCAGGGGGAAGTTTATTTTATGACAAGCCCTGATAACAGAGACAGATCTCAACAAACGCGTAGGAGGTTGTTGGTTCAAAACGAAACCACAAAATATATTTAAAAAAATGTATTTCTAGCTCTTGTGACAATAAAAGCTTTGTTGAAGATTAGTATATGATTTCTGCTATTAAGGAAAAATATTTTCATTGTCATAAACAGAGGTTTACATCCTTGAAAGCTACTAATGCTTCTAGTATATGAAAAAACAGGATAGTTCCTTTAAGAAGCGCGAAACACCAGTTTGCTGGTTTATTTACAGTATATGTTGATGTCTTGAGGCTCCGTCCATGAGGCTTTGGCCCAGAGTCAATGTCTCTGTCATTGGTGTGAAGCTCCAGGGTTCACCTCCTGGGCAAGATCAAATCCCAGTTAGGGTGGTTGGCTCCTTCTAGTGACCTCACCACCTGCAGTGCTGATGGTGGTGATGTTCATGGAGACTGGTGTAACTGCCGACCAGGAAATGGATGAGCAAATGCATATGGATGGATGTCAACCATCCCCTAATGTATTTGCTCACAGGTTTATCTTGACCAAATATCTTATTGCAGGGGTCTTCAAAGTGTGGGGCGGGCCCCCCCGGGGGACGCGGTGCGATGCTGAGGGGGGCGCGTGTGACCCTGGGGAACATGCTTTTTCCGCCGTACTACAATAAAGTGTAATTGCAATTATCTCTTTTTTGTTTCTTTATGTTAACAAGGATACGATGTTATGCAGAGGTGTAGCTAGAACTATTTTATAGACAAATGCTGTTATTTATAGTTGCGTCGGAGAGTGGGTGGTGGGATATGGGGGGGCGCGAATTGTTTTCTTCTTGCTAGGGAGGGCGTAACAGAAAAAGATTGGGAAGCACAAAATAGAACAATATGGAAGAACCAGCAATGTTTAGGTTTCCATTGATTTGCTGTTGTTTCCTTGCTTACCTATAAGGGTGGATAAAACTTAGTACCGCAGTCTAAAAGGCGCAGTCTCAGTTTTGTGTGCCATTACCATATTTAACACACACACACAAGGCGCACCGGATTTTACGGCACAGATTTTATGTACAATCCATGCCCACACTTCCCCCTTTAACGTTCTCATGTCGTCCTCTTCTACGTCCGCCTTACGACAACAACACCCTCAAACATACAAGTGTGATATTCAAAAATAGAGTGGGAGCAATCCACGCCCACACTTCCCCCTTTAAGGTTCTCATGGTGTTCTCTTCTACGTCCGCCAACATATAGGGCGTGCTGCACATTTTGAAGAAAATCTAAGACTTTTATGTGTGCCATATAGTTGTGAAAATACGCTACCTTTACCACAAATTCACAGATTTTGAAAAACCTGATTTATCACGTAAAGATTCCTGTGCTTACAAATGAACCACCAAATGTCTCATAGGTTAAGTTGTTACACTGGACACAAGGCCACGAGGACAGAGCTCCGTCTCCTTTGTCTGGGCACTTATTGTAAACCTCACACTCGAGTCAAGGCTCTGGAAACAATGGCTTCCATTCCACCACTAAAATGTTAACCTTGACAGTAGGCAAACACAACCTCAATGACAGAACAAGCGTACACGTAGTAAACACCCATTCATTAAGTACTACGGCTGCAGTTTAACATTTAGGAGGTTGTAAAAAAATGTAATATAAAAGCTTTGCCCTTTCGTAGCAAACAGCTTCTCATTTTCCATTTCAAGCGTAAGCACGGCGGCTACGAAGGCTCTTCACCACAATAGGATCTGAGTCATTTCTGAGCTCTGGTGAAACCGTACATGCCTTTAAACAACCATACACGACGGAAAATGAAGTCAGCTGTGATCATGAGCGTAAGTGGCCAGTGTTTGAGATGCAAATTACTGTAAATGATAGTATTAACCCGCCAGTGAGTTGTCTTATGCTTCATAGCACTGATCATGGGGTTTCGCTGTTAGGATCCTGCAGACCTGGCAGTGGGCTGCTGCAGGGTCGCAGTCGTAATCTGTTCTATTACAAGGTCTGAGATCCAGTGACGCTGTCTAGGCCCCCCACCCACGTTTACAGCCTTTTAGTCCTCCAGTCTTATGTAATTCATCCTTTATCTTTGTTTGACAGACAGAGCCAGATTACGCAGAAGTCTGCACGGTCGCTTTGATGAAGCAAAACAAAAAAAACCTCACGAAAAATCCAAAGTGAGTGCTGGAGTGGTGAGAGGAGAGACTTGAGTCCTGGTGGCTTTTAACGCTCTTATGTACGTCATGAACATCAGGACTGGTTCCAGCGTTAACCAGAAATGAATCAGACGAATTTGGTGTAAAAATGTTTTGACAATCCACAGTAGATCTTGTGTGGATATAATCTGTACTTTAAGATACCAATAAGATGAAGCCAAGGAACAAAAACTAATAAAATGTGTTTCACAACGGTGGTGCCCAACCACTGGACCGGGGACAGGTACCGGCCCGTGGGTGGATAGGTGTTGGGTCGCAGAGAAATAATGTTTCCTTTTGGCCCCATCTGACTATTACTTCCACTTGAACCATACCCATATCAACAAAAGAACTGAACAATAGAATGGCTAAGATTCCATCATCAATAATGGAACTATATTTAATTAGGAAATATTTTCTCAGTGAAGACAACAACAATAAACTCAAAATGACGCAGAGTCATTGATACAAGATTCTAACTTTTTATACCGGTCTGGTAGCAGAAAGTTCTAGGTGTGCACTTGATAATTCCTTGTTGTGCCCATGCACAGTTAATTAGGGTAGGAAGATTTAATGGGTAGGAAAATATTTCAGAACACCTGAAATTAAATTTTATTAAGGGGTATTTATCTGCTAACTTAACAACCAGTCTGCGAAAAAAAAGCACCAGCATTTAAAAGCGTTGCGTGGTGCAAAAAACACATTGACATATAATTGAAAATAAAGCCAATAAGAAAATTGGTCATAATTTAAATTTGAAGCTTCAACAAAGAATAACAGCTGGCTCCAAAAACACATCCCATTCAGATTTTATGACCGTGTTTTTCTTTGAGACGATGTAGAAAACGTATTTAAAATCACTGACAGCATTGTTCCAGTAAATGAAATATTTCATGGACATTTTAAAGTTTTAGGCAATTTTCCAGAAAAAATATTATTAACCATAAACTTCTAAAGGTGTTGCTTTGTCTGCGCCTAATGGAAGGAATAACAAAGTTGTAAACGTAATGTCCTGTATGTGACCCTTAGTACCTTTTTTCACCCCGTCTTAACTAAAAACAAAATCTCACAGCAGGTTTATATTTAAATGTGTTTTGTGGTTAAATGTATTATTTCCACGTAATGTCTTGATTTGACGGTGCCTTAAAGTCTCCATAATGAAGATGTATGGAAAACATAAAGAAAAAATAGGAGAAATGTGGAGAAATGACAGGGCATCAAGCACATGACATGTTTGATTCCTCCATGATTTAGAATCTGCCCGATTCCCACATCCATACATGGAATTCTGTTTGCGCTGCTCACGGGCCTGAAGAATCTTATTGAAAGAGTAACCTGACACCTTGAAATCCTCAAACCTCATTGTTAACAGTTTTCTTTGGAACACTTCTCTACCTACGAGGCCTGTAAACACAGAGGTCACAGTGAGGTCTGGAATATCAAGGCTAACTGACACATTATTCCTGGCGAGCGACGTTGCTTTTTAATTCAGTTACCGCTGAAAAACAAAAGTCCAACTCCTGTTACAGTATCAAAGTGAAGTCAAAACCTTGGCAAAGCAACATAAATACAGAAAGACTGGTGTGCTTGCATCTGTAATTTACTAACCCATAAACTTCAGACATGGTATTGGGTTTTTTTTTTTTGTTTCTCTAGACCAGGAGTTTTGGACCTGGTGGAGCTGACATGAAGTTCTCCTCACGTACATTCACAGCCAACCTCGTACCCAGCACGTTCAGAGTGCAGCAGTGTGGATGCCAGTGTATTCATGCCCTGTGCACCACCATGGCCCTCAGCCATCGCCCACTGAAAGCTACCCTGACTCTGAGGTGTTGGGTAAACAGGACTGGTGTCAACGAAAAAAACTAACTACGGGATATACTTGTAGTATATCCTGGCCCGAGCCGGTGACCAGCTCCTTCCACCTTCTGGGTGTGAAGTGGAAGGATGTCCTTCACGGAGCTCCATCTTCCGACAAATCAAAGCTGGGTTTGGAGAAACGACCTGGATTTGTTGGGAATTGAAAGGCTGGACATTAGTTCTACTTATTTTGTTGAGAAAAAAAAGCAAACAAATTGCTTTGGCCAATGTCACGTTGTGTCAAAAAAATATAAAATTTATAAGAGGGTTTATTAGTTGTGTATTTGGTATCTTCTCTGCAGGCTTTACAGTAACAGAAGCTCGGCTTTTTCAGGTGTTGTCACAGCAAATCAATGTTCTCCATCTCCCCTTGTCAACTACCTCCATGTCCTCCCTCACTGCATCCATCAATCTCCTCTTTGTCTCCTACCTGGTAGCTCCATCTCTAGAATCATTCTTCTACCAATGCATCCACTGTCCCTCCTCTGCACATGTCCAAACCATCTCAAATCTGTCTTCTCTAGCTTTTTCTCCAAACCTTCCTGTCTGTGTCGTCTGATGCCGATAACTAACTACAATAACAACTAATTCAGATTAGAAACCCAACCAAAGGAATTACAACTGTAATATAGCACCACCTACAGGGAAAGGAGGAAACAGTGCTCGTTCTGCCTGCAAACTCTAACTCAATATCAATCAATATCTCAGGAGTCCGGTGATTGAAAGTCATAATATTGAATATTGAGACCTCAGCATCAGTCCAGTCACGTCAGTCTCTCTGCTGTCATTTGACTGGTGTTAGAAAGTAATATCACTTATGGGAACAATGACTGTGAGCCTTTATACCGTAATACCCCACATTTCTAATTAGCAGCCGTATGCACTGCACCGTAAATGTGCCAGACCTTTATCCTGTAATGAGTGACATGTCAGAGGCTCAGTCTTTAGAGGTTCCCATGCTATGAACTGGGATGTGACCCAGAGCTGATGGATTGTGGATCCAATCCCACGCTATTCCCAGGACAGGTGAACTCAGGGAGACCCTTTATTTCAAAGAACATTCTTTACAATCTGTCTGAAAGGGGAAAAGAAACGCCATTGTTTTTTTTTTTTGCGTGCGATAACGACCAGTAGTGTTTCTTCATTATCAGACCGTCGTCCTTTTTTCGTCCCCTGTTTCCTGCATTGTATTTGTGTAACTTCACTGCTAGTTTGAGATGAGAGAACCTGACGTGTGTTTTCCTTGGATTTTGAGTTTGACTCCACGGTGATTCTAACCCTTCTACTAAAATCCAAACTCGGGGTCAACGAAGGGCACTGTAACAAAGGTGCTGACGACAGACTGGGAGGACAGAGAAGATGAGACTCCTTAATTAAAATTGTTTCAAACAAAGAGAAAGAGAGATCAGTCTGAGGGATCAGAAACCAGATCAACCCAACGTCATCAGAAACTGGTTTACCCACAGTATGGTCTGCAGAGCCTTGATTTATTGCTCCCATTGGTTGAAACATTTCTTCATTATTACTCCTTGGTTATTCATCACTGCTCTGTGTCAGAGACTTAGGGTTGACATCATGACTGCAGCTCATTCTGGAGCCCGTCACTGTCCATTCACTATAAATCAAGGTGTTCTTCATTACTTTGAATGTGAAGGTGTAATCTTGGTTTGTACCTGCAGATGGAGGTATTCCCATGATGAGGGTCATATTCCCTCAGCACTTCATCAAGAACTATGACAGTATCAGACCGTGATATTATGAAGGGATAGTTTAGTTTCTCTGTGGATTATTACACAACAGGAACAGTTTCCATCAGTTTATTGAGTTTTTTTTTAATTATTATTGCAATTTTACTATAATTAAGTTGCACTATGTTGGACATATTTCAATTCTATCAATTGTCAATAGGTAGATCGGGATCAACCAGTAGATCTCCAATGGAGTGTTGGTAGAACAATGAGATAAAACTATAAAAAATATACAAAACTAACTTAAATATTAGTGATTAAAACTGGGAACAAAATTCTATTTCAAGATGCTAATCACAGGGATAAAGTGAGAATCACATAGGTATTGAGTCAGACCGTATAACAAATATATAAAAATGTGTAGAGTAAGATAACCAGTTTATATTGGTAAATATCTTTAGCGTTTTCAATCTAGGTAGATCTCTTCAGCCTGGTCATTTAAAAAAGTAACTCAAGTGGACAACACTGCTGTAAACAATAGTTGCATTTTAATAGGTTTCAGTGAAAATGTTGTTAGGCCCCCCCCAAAAAAATTCAACCTTTGGCGATGTTTGGTCCAACACCCGCACATAATGTGTTCTGAAACTTCTTTAGTCTTTTGTTGAGGACATTGTTGTTTGTGAGTTTGATGTTCTGTGGCTCAGGTGCAGCTGTGGACCATTCTCTAGTTGACTCTTTGACAAAAACATAAAAAAAAAAAAAAAATAAGCTCCAACCCATGTGCTTCTGTATTCAATAAAAATTATTAAAAACAACAGCAATTATTATAAGTTTTATAATCAATATAACCCTATATTTCCAACTAAAATCTTTCTTTTTGAGATTGGGTTTTTTTCTATGAAAATGCAAAGGAACAACAAAGCAACATACTGTAGGTGTAAAGGACACACAGTCAAACAGCAGGGATAGTCGGACAGAAAGGCTCTGCTGAAAAAGGCAGAGACAATTTTGACTATGTTGCTGGAGGTCCCTGTGACTCCTAAAGTATCGTCCCACCTTCTCCTCCGCAGTAATCACCTCCTGTAGGAACAGGACACCCATAAATCCTTCCCTGTCTGCCCGCTTGGGAAAGAGTAAGAGCAGTCATTCCTATTCACACTGGCTAATGTTTTACAGGTTTAACCGTGGGGGTCAGTCATCATGGGTCATTTGCGTCATCACTGGAGGGAAGGGAACTATTGAAGTACGCTGCCAAAGTGGAGGAGGCTGTGTGCAGGGAATGAGAAACACATTTGTGTGTATGAGGGGATTAGCACCCGCACACTCTCTCATGTTCTCTGTCTGTAAGGCGTACGCGGACCTAATGAACAAAACCACACGTGTGTGTGTGTGTGTGTGTGTGTGTGTGATCTCCCGAAAACATGCACCGGTATGACATTCTGTTTCTCACACCAGCTCAGACCAGAAGCAGTGTTTACACATATACACACACTGTCTTCACACTGTCAAACTCAGAGACTTCCGTTTTCAATAGGATCCATCTTCTTCACACAAACTGCTGTACATTTGACTTTCTTCAGCAAACTAGGGCCTGGGGGCTGAATGTGGCCCGTTTGGCTTTTTAATCTGGTCAAACTATTTGTCCAAATTATTAGTAGTTTATTGACATTATCGTTATATTTCTGCCTGGCAGCAGTAGTAGCCTAGCGGTTAAAAAAGCAGACTTGTGACTGCAAGGTTTCAGGTTCGAGTCCATCAGCTGCCAGGTTGCCACTGAGGTGTTCTGAGATAACTTCCAGTGGGCTCACCACCCAAGGCCGGATGGACAGAATGGGCTAAAGGGGCTGCAGCCCCAGGCCTCACCACCAGAGGGTGCATCAGGTTGCTGATGTTAAGTGACTTGAATAAGTGGTAGTAATCTAATACTACTTTATACTACTATACTTATACTAATTTTACTCTAATTCAAAGGCCCATAATATCTACATTCCCTCTCTTTTAAAGGTGGACAGAAAATATGGGTGTTTAGAATCCATAAATATAAGCTTCCACATTTAAAACAGAGGGTAGGAAGATATTATGCATAGGAAACAACTTCAAATTAATCTTTTCGCTACAGGTAGGAAAATTTTATGGGTAAGAAAATACTTCAGAGGATGCAGCCACACTTAATGTTGAAACAAAGTCAACATAAAGGTGCAAAGAAAAATTGTCTTCTGTAAGGCACTTGGGTCAGTACACCTGCCGTGATCGGGATGTAGGGTCTCAGACTGATAATTAGCTCCAGGCCTCATATAGTGTTAATACGGCCCTGTCAACACCCACAGGAAGGCTCATAGTATAGTGCAGTGTGACATGGGTGGCAGTTGAGGAGACCCCTGCCCCTGAGTCCAGGTAATGGATAGGAGGATGGTGACGAATGAAAAAATATTCAAGTATTTTTCTGCTTTTTCTCAGTAATGTGTACATTTCCCCATTGAATGGCATAGAATTGCTAACATTCTGTCAATCTGCTCACGACTTCCCTCGTTATTGGGAAACAACATGGCCCGGGACCAGACATTTTTGCGCCTAGAGTTTGACCGCGGCTCAGACTGAAAAAATAGAGTACATAATGGTGTGAAAAAGTAACATAAAAAGATAAAATGTCCTCATAAAAACCCTGTTTAAACATACTTCAAACCCACATCCGCGTCGTTTCATGGTTTAATTTATCTTCCCGTAATATTACTAGTGTACATACTGTTTTTCTTTGCTTATGTGTCTTTGCTGGCTCGCTCCGCACTTTTAGGATGGGTGAAAAAAAGAGGAGATCTGGCCGGCTAGACCTGGCAGCCCACCTCAAAACTGCATGCCAAAGCCATTAGTGTACAATGGTCCAGTCAGGGTGGCTGTCGGGGCCAGGAGAGCCGAGGAGGGAACACAGCACTCACTTGTTTGTTTGTTTTACAACCCTCAGCCCTTTTTGGTCTGCAAGGTGCCAGTGGGCTTTGTGTGGTTTTAATTCACATTTCATTCACACAGCGTCCACCGTGTCAATATAAGTGACTTCTCAACAACTATTTGGAAGAATAATGTCCGAATGCAGCGTTTACGATGTTGACTTTGTAGAATAAGAT
The DNA here is from genome assembly GCA_016785265.1 of Paraplagusia blochii. Taxonomy (NCBI): domain Eukaryota; kingdom Metazoa; phylum Chordata; class Actinopteri; order Pleuronectiformes; family Cynoglossidae; genus Paraplagusia; species Paraplagusia blochii. The sequence goes on from JAFBJS010004923.1 coordinate 40,186, forward strand.
CAGGTTTGATTTACTAATCTGAAATACAGAGGGAAAAAAAACTAACATACTGTCACGGAGGGGGTTGAAGAATTTCCCAGAGGTGACTGCACCTGCTCGGTGGACAACGGACACACGAAGGACACATGAACCTTCAGCAAACGGTTTTATCTCCATTAAAAAAGAGAGACATTCAGGGGAGTGCATTTCTCCATCGCCCGTCAACTTAGTGATTCAGGCCCTGAGTCAGCGTCAGACACTTGGGTATTTTCCAACGAGGTTTTCATTACAAAATGGAAACGGTAATATTGATTCATGTGTCTCAGACTAGCGTTTATGAATTACATTATGAAAAGGCAGTGGATTTAGAGCTGAGCTATAACTTCCTTTTGTTGTGATGTCCACGGTTGTTATTTAAGCTGTGAAATTTTGATGGATTTGTGCTTGTTTTAGTTCTGGGAAAACAGACCGGGCGTTAAAATTCCACAATAAAACGCTTTTATGAAGCCATAAGTTTGACGGTGGCAGATGGCAATATTTCTTTACGAAGAGGTTATGTATGTCAAGAGACAAGTTTATGCACTTTTAAGCAACAAACAAATGTCAGGACGTGACCTTCACATATGAATAAAAGGTCAGTGGCATTTTAACATTTGTTCGTAATGTAGCACTAGTCTCAACAGAACTTTAGGTTCATTAATTGTAATTTTTATCCTAATTAAGAACCTCAAATACTTCTTTTAAATATAGTTTGGATTCTGTCTATTTTTACAGTTGACTGATGAATCTAAGTTCAATCAAAGAATTTTGAATAGATTGTTTATATTTCTTCTCTGATAATGTTTAAATATTAACTCACTATAAACAGATGTTAGGTTAACCTTTAAGTTAAGCAAAATATCATCAGTCTCAATTTTAAAGAAATAAACAATAATCTTTTACAGGTTTTAAATGTTTACAAACATAATGACACAATATCAGAACAAAATATTATAAGTTTGTATAAATCCCAAAAAGTAAAGTAAAGTTACTTAAACAAACATTGCTGGGTACAGAAATACATATACTACTTTTCCACATTCAAATAATTAAAATTACTCACCTGTATAAACTCAATTGACTCAATGGGCTCACACTCATACTCTTGCTGTATTATATAATACAGCATGATGTATATATATTATGTATATTTTGTATTGTATTATATTATATTATTTTTTACAAACTAAACAGGTTAATTAATTGTTTTTTTTTTTAATTATCGAATTATTATTTTTTTTAAACAAGACCACAATCCCTAAAACACAGTCACTACTCAAATACACTGCAAGAAAAAAATATATATATTTCACCAAAACACCTTAAGCTATAAACACCACCTCAATACCTGAATGAGGCTTTAACTGCACCTAAGTTTTCCTTTTTTTATTATTATTATTTATTAATTAGTCTTGTATACACCCTAGTGGTAGAAATTTTGGAATCCCTTGGTCTACATTAATCATGGAAACTATTAATGATCAATAACATTTATATGATCACTGATCCATATCTAGGCATTGAATCATTCATTCATCTTCACCCTCGTGGGCAGCAGTCTCCAAACACTGGCACACAAATCACACCGCACTATACCATAAGCCATCCTGTGGGTTGTGAGGCCTTTGGAAGTTATATTGGTCGGGATGATTAGAGCAGTGATAACCTGGCAGCTGGTGGATTAGAACCTGAAACCTTGTTGACCCAAGTCCACCTCCTTTACCTCAAGGCTGGGCAGTGATTAATCATGTTTATCTTGGAAGCGTCTGACAGCATCGACTAACAAACACGTAAGAACATGAAGTAATGCTGACACAGTACATCATTTCAACATTAACTTTGTGAGGACGGCCAGGCTCATCAGCAGAAAGACAGTGGGAGAACACACACACACACACACACACACACACACACACTGAAGCACATTTACAATTCCTTCTTCATTCCCACAGGAGTCCAGTAAACACACCATCACTGCCCACTCATGAATATGCCTTTATAAATCAACCTGGTGGCAACATAAATGTGCTGTCAGGACAACACTGATGAACTGACTCGCGTTATTACAGAGGCGTTTATGAATCTGTGTGAGAATGCCAGCTTCTAATAAAGACTACCTGAACCTGCACTGGGGCATAAATCTTTGCTTCCTCTTTTGCAGGTGGGAGGATTTGCATAAGCGTCTAGTCCACTAAAAAAAAAAAAAAAAAAAAAAAAAAAGCCGAGGTCAGCTCCATGCACAGGTTTTACATCATTAACTTCTAAACTGTTTGCTATGTTAGTGAATTTTTCCAGTGGTTCCACCTGTATAATGAGGAATGTTAGAGCCTGGACCCCGCTGGGATCACGGAGAGACTGGGGAACAAAAGACAAACAGCCACTAATGCGCTCTGGTGCTTCTCACCACTGTGTGTATATATATTAAAAAAAAAGGAAAGAAGGCAAGGCATTATCATAGAGCTGCCACACCGATGGCCATGTCAGAGAACTGCTTCAACAGCATAGCAAAAAAAAAAAAAAGGTATTTATAGAGCTGTTGTTTAGGTTTCTCTGGGGAAATGAATGTAGGCGACATGAGTGACAGAAACTTCTTTTACACCTTGCTGGTTTTGCTGTTGTCATGGATTATATTCTATTTATAAGCGGCATTCCCATGGGAAAGCTGCAGTTCAGACGTGAGGTTGGAAGGACACACAAAAGCCCAGGTATAAAATCCAGGTCTCTGCGTACATGGTCCTGTACTGGACCCCTAAACCTCAGTGACTGGTGAAACCATTGACAATCAGTACCAGTCACATCTCTGGTAAACAGTGATGGTTGTGTTAGTAAGGATCCATGGATCCAAGTTAATTTGTTTTAAAATGTAATTTTTAATTTACACATTAACGATACTATGCCTTAAAAAAGGCTGGATGGATGGTTTTATGGTTGGTTGGATGGATGGATGGATGGATGGTTTTATGGTTGGTTGGATGGATGGATGGATGGATGGATGGATGGTTTTATGGTTGGTTGGATGGGTGGATGGATGGATGGATGGTTGGATGGATGGATGGATGGATGGATGGATGGTTGGATGGATGGATGGGTAGGTGGATGGATGGATGGATGGATGGATGGTTGGAATGGATGGATGGATGGATGGATGGGTAGGTGGATGGATGGATGGATGGATGGATGGATGGTTGAATGGATGGATGGATGGTTGAATGGATGGATGGATGGATGGTTGGATGGATGGATGGATGGATGAATGGATAGATGGATGGATGGATGGATTAACCAATTACATAATATATTGGGCAATTCTGGCAATCCAGATTACAAAGCTGAATGGGCCGTATGCAGCCCCCAACCCTTAGTTTCACTGTCAAATGGTGCCACATAAAAATCAAATTTACACGTAATAATTTACTGGACCTTTTCATCCAAAGCAACTTACACTGGGGCATGTGTTTCCTCTGAGAGTCAAACCCAGGACTTTTATGATTTCAAAACCTTAGACTAAAATAAAATAATAATAATATTTTTTATACAATACAATTGTAAAGGACGTTAGTTTGTCAACATAGCCCAGTACACACAACAGTAAAGTATAGCTACACATTTTCCTGTGAACTCTCCTGATTGGCACCACTGGTACAGCACCACCCACACACCAGACCAAACTACATGTGTTTACATGACCATGTGACTGGAGCTAAAGTGAATCCGATGATGTCAGCCCACATTCCACAAATTCATCCGTCTTCTGTTCTCACTGATACTGTCTCAGAGGATGAGAAAGGCTGGGACCAGAGATCAGACGAGCAGCCATTATTCACTGGGACTGTTTTCCCTTTTTATATCTACTTCTGATCAAATGCACATGGTTTGGTATTCACAGTCTGCTTTTATAAACATGCCGAAAAAAGTCTTCCTGTTCCACTTGAAACACAAAATCCATAAATAATTGCTTTTACTGCCATCATGAGATAAATACTGGGAAAAACATCTCACACTATATATAGATATATATATATGGGATAGATAAATAGATGTTTTTAATTATAGTTTTGTTGTAGAGGTGAAATGTTTTGTTTTATTTAGAATAATCGAAAAGAAAAGCAAACTCCTGGTCATTGTGATTCACACAACAAAATGTGTCCTCTGCATTTAACCCATCGTCAAAGTGAACAGTGGGCATAGCTTTGAGCTCCCGCAGAGCAATGAATGCTCAGAGAACCTCAGTGGTAACTTGGCAGCTGGTGGACTTGAACCTGCAACCCTTCAGACCCAAAGTCTGCTTCTCAGCTGCACCTGAGCCCCAGAACATCAAACTGTCAAACGATAAAGCCAATCGTCATAACAAACATCATTCACTAATCTTCATTCTCTTATTCATTACCAGGTCCCAGGGCACGAAATCTCCACAACAACCACCCAAATCACACTGCTCCATACTGTGAGCCCTCCTGAGGATGGTGAGCCCACTGGAAGTTATATGGGTCGGGATAGTTTTATTTTGAGAGCACCTAAGTGGCAACCTGGCAGCTGGTGGATTAGAACAGTGTTCCCCAACACTATTTACGCCATGGAACGGTCAAACATCTAGAAATTTTTTTGCGGACCAGTCTTTGAGGTGTAGCTGATAAATGCCACTAATGAAAACGAAACGTCCAGCATAAAAGTGGTATTTTTTGGACATCTCGTGGACACTCAAACTGGTCCTTTATCAAACACTTTTTAGCATCTAATAATAAATAAAACATAAATTGTTGTTAGTTAAGCTGAGCATCATCTCTCTGCGGCCCGGTGCCAATTGCCCCACGGGCCGGTACCGGTCCATGGCCCGGTGGTTGGGAACCACTGGATTAGAACCTGAAGCCTTTAAAACTGTCAATGAGCCATAGAGTTATTTTGATATGATGTAAACTTTTGCATTAGATTGCTTTATAAATATTTCCTAGGACATCACATCCCATTGAAAAAGGCCTCTAACCTTTTAATGGCACCACTGCATCAGAAGAAAAATGTAAAAATATAATTTTCTTTGACCTTTTAATCAAGTTCTGTTAATTTAAATAGTGCACATTTTTTTATTTATTATTTTTTTTGGACATTATTCTATCATGCTATTATTCCTGCGCCTTGGTAACAAAGCATGTACTCCTGCTGCACATGCTGTTGTTTTGCATTCTGTTGCTGGGAAAATAAACTTTCACAACTGGGATATTATGAAACAACAAAAACTCCACAAGACCTTTGGAGTTCTTACCCTGTCCAGCTGAGGAAACAATTTGCTGAGACCTTTGCCTCTCACATTCTGCTCCCCACGCTATCCTTTAAAGACGGCGAGAGCGAACTCATCTTGCTACCATCTGAGAAACTGACGTTGGCCAGGTTCAAACGCACTCTCGGACCAAATGATCATTTGTTATTCTCCTAATTAGATCATCAGCAATCACAGCTGGTTAATTTATCAAACCGTACCCAAAAAGACTTGTCCTCCTTCAAAAAAACGTTCTTCAACAGGAGGTCCCATCCCATATATGTCCAACAAGACTGCCCTCCAGCCTGAAGGTAGTGTAACTCCTCATCTGTAATTGCTGTAATTTCACTTTTCCGTAGACCATGTAAAAAGCAGAAACAAATAATGTCTGAATAAATCACCATCATCAGCCTGGGTTGTTTTTACAATCCTGGGCCAATTGGAAAAGATAATCCAGCATAATGGGAAGTACTTTAATTAATTAGGGAGGTAGACCCAAACAGAGGTATCATAAACCTCAGCTATAAACAGTACACATGATAAAACTGAACTCTGTCCTCAAAGTAAAAAAAGTGTGGAAATCAGAACAGAACATTTTTTTGAACCTGGAGATAACCAGTTAATGTTTTCCGTGCATGTGCCCATCAATCTAACGGAAAACAGACACACAAACAGGAATATTTCTCTTCATAAAAACCTGATGAGTACAGCTGTACAAACACAGTGCAGACGAGGTGCACGTACAAAGAAGAGGACAGATGGTGATCGTGACAATATCTTTCACTTATGATGGTCCCTGTCACCAATCAACATCAGACCATAAAACCAGGATCAAAACCCCTACATTATGACATTTTGATGCTTCAGAAAGTAAAAGTTTAAGTTATAGTTTTGGAGAACTTGATCCTGTATCTAAATTGTCTTTTCTTTTCAGCTTGTCCCTTTTTCAGGGGTTCGACGTTTTCCATTTTCCCCTTGTCCTCTGTATCCTCAACTCTAACCCCAACTACCTCCATGTCCTCCCTCACTGCACCCATCAATCTCCTCTTTGTCTCCTACCTGGTAGCTCCATCTCTAGGATCATTCTTCTACCAATGTATCCACTGTCCCTTCTTCTTATTAATCTGGCTCGTCTTGTCTGTGTTTTTAATCTTCTTGTCTTTCTAATGACCTAATTTCTGATGTCATCTGCTAAGATCATCGTCCATGGAGACTCCTGTCTGACCTCATCTGTCAATGTGTCAATCACTAAACAAAGAAGGGTCTCAGGGATGACTCTTGATGCAATACCACCTCCACCAAGTCTTCTGCCTTTCCAACAGCGGACCTCACCACTGTTGTTCTGTTTACGTACATGTCCTGCACCAATCTAACATACTTCTCTGCCACTCCTGACTTCCTCATCATCTCCTTAAATGTAGCATTTAATATAAAATATTTTATATATTGACAACTTAGTGCTCAAAAGAGTCAATCAATTTTGAAAAAAACATATTGTTGAGTCAGGCGTGGGCAAATAATTTGACTTGCGAGAACAATCTTTCCTAAAATTTGACACGGGCTGGTCAAGAGCAGACAGGGGAAACATTTGTGTAAACTATGCTAAAATTAATGTATTGTCGAGTACAAATGCAAGATGCTAACGTGCTTTTTAACAAGGCATTTTCCTGTTTATTAATGGGGAAATTCAGGCATTGTAGGATAAAGGAAGAAGTATAATCACAATAAAAACGAATCATATCAATTTGAGAAGTTTGGGAGGCTGTATAACAAAACACAAGGGGCCACATCCGGGCCCTAAGCCTTATTTTGCCCAGGTCTGAGTTAAGTAAAGGAATGTAGCATTACATATAGGATTCTGAATATGTTGTAAATTATTTACAGTAGCCACATCAGCTCGTGAAAGTTTAATTTGTGGTTATGTCCTAAGGTGAGTGTGAGGTTAAATTGTCTTTGAGTAAATAAAAATGAACAATCCCAGTGGTCTGACTTGATTTTTAATCATTCATTTAAATTATATCTAATTTAAGGGTCACTCCACTGTTCTGGCTGATGCGTGGACTGAGTGATCACACTTTCTTCTTCACATGTGCGGGAGAAACTGAGTGAATAAGAACTTTTCCAAGAAGTTATTATTTCCCTGGTACTGTGTTCGGAGACATAATGAAAGCTTTGTTCCACAGAGATTACAGAGTTCATCATAGAAGCAGCATCTCATTGTTGGTTATTAGATTAGTTGTTATTAGGGGTTAATTATTGTGTTCACTTGATGTTCTTCCAGAGTATTCTCCCTGTTAACCAAAGTATGACTTCATGCCATGAAATAATCAGGATAATCAAACAACTCTCATTAGTTTCATGTTAAGTGTGCAGACTGGTGTTTTGGTGCTAACCACATCTGTCATCCATGTCCAAGGCTGGTCCACATTATTTCCGTCTTTCTAATGAAGACACACAATTGATGATATTTGTTTTTATTCACCAGCGAGATCTGGGAGGTCAATAAAAATGATGATGCAAAACAGAGTTTCCCTAAACTGATTTTTCCAGGGACTCATATTTAGAGCCACAAATCTCATAGATGGATTGATGGATGGTTGGATGAATGGATGGATGGGTGGATGGATAGATAGATTGATAGATAGATAGATAGATAGATAGATAGATAGATAGATAGATAGATAGATAGATAGATAGATAGATAGATAGATAGATTGGTGTATATGTATAGGGATATTGGCTATATATATATATATATATATATATACCATAGGCGCCCTCAAGTGGGTGGGCCAGGGTGGGCCTGGGCCCACCCACTTGTCAGTCAGGCTCATCCAATCCAAATGAGAGGGTTGCTCAAACTTGGCTGTAATACTTTGGGGTTGGCCCACCCTAATTTTTTCAGGGCCCGACCATTTTAAGGGGTCTGGCCACGCCCCTGATATATACACGCAAATATACACACATGCTCGGAAAATAAATATTACTAAAAATTTCAAACAAAAAACAGTAATTGAACCAACAAGGACGACTGCAAACTTCTATGAAACATGATGACCCAAAAAAAGTTTCTTGTGACCCACTTGAGGGTTGTGACCCACTGTTTGAGAAACAATGTCCTAAAGCAGGTTGATATATCTATTATCTTTGTATCTATCATTATGTTATGAAGGACTTTTAGATATCACTGAGGGTGAAACAGGAAAACAGTGTTTGACACACTGCTGATCTGGAAGACGTTTGCAAAGTTAAAAGAACTAAGTTATTTTGGAACGTGCCTTTATTCTTTGTTTTCCTGGACTGAGACACAAGTGTCTGTTAGTCGAGTAAGCAAATTGATAATTCTCTTTTCATGGGAAAACAATTCCATTTCCTTCCAAATATTTACTTCAATACTTAGTTGAGCTTAAATACCTTCTCTTTGCAGCAGACCAATCCCACCTGTACGGCTCCGACACTGGCCTTGTCTTTGTCCTTGACTTTTTACGCCACTGCTGAGTCGACAGCATCATGATAAAGTGTAACAGGGTCGCCTGCCAGAACGGGCTGTGCCCAAATCCAAGTCCCCCCACTCCCAAGTGTCTCTCCAAAACCAACAGTCAAAGGACAAAATGTCTGTTACATGTAACAAAGCACTTATAGCCACCAGTCTGCACGAACAACAGGCTCCTGGACGGAGATGCCAAGTCAGTATCCCAGCCGTGACTCAAGGCCGGGCTGTAAAGCAACACTTTTTATGGCCATCATCTGGTATGGCTACGTTTCTGGCAAACCGCACAGAATTACACGTACTTATGAGCTAGTCCTCCAGCTTCCTCTTTCAGTTTTTCCCCCTCACACAGACATTTGCACAGAGACGTGCAGACACACACTCAGACAATTTTTGAAGATCAAGATAAAGAACCGAGTCCTCTATATTGACCTTATGTTTTTGGGAGGAAAAGGAGGATGAAGACGATGGACTGATATCCTACATATCATCTGAGTAGGTGACATTTTTGATAAATGTCCTAAATGGACATAGTCTCCCTTCTCCTTTCAGCTTGTCCCTCTGTAGTTGCTACAGTGAATCAACATTTTCCATCTCCCCCTGTCCTCTGTATCTTCTACTCTGACTCCAACTACCTCCATGTCCTCCCTCATTACTGCATCCATCAATCTCCTCTTTGTCTGCTACCTGGTAGCTCCATCTCTAGGATCATTCTAGGATCATTTTTCAACCAAACATGTCCAAACCATCCCGAGCTTTTTCTCCAAACCTTCCTGCCTTTGTTGTCCCTGGAATCGCTGTGCGAGGGGGTCAGTGTGATTATTAAAAAACCTTCACCCTGAGACAAATAATAAAACCTTTGGAAACGAAATTGATCTGATTCATCAGATTCATTTAATCACTTGATATTAAACTGAAGTTTGTAGTAAAGTCAATCAACTGGTCATTATGGAGAAAGGTCTCTGGAGTGACTTGTAAAAGAAAAAAGTCGGCTAAGGTGAAGGGAAAGGTTTACAGGGCAGTTGTGAGACCAGCCATGATGGATGGATTAGAGACACTAGGAATAGACAGAAGACAGGAGACAGAGCCGGAGGTGGAGGAGTTAAAGATGCTGAGGTTCTCTTTAGGAGAGACGAGGATGGACAGGATCAGGAATGAGGTGATTAGAGGGACAACACAGACAGGAAGGTTTGGAGAAAAAGCTAGAGAAGACAGATTGAGATGGTTTGGACATGTTCAAAGGAGGGACAGTGGATACATTGGGAGAAGAATGATCCTAGAGACGGAGCTACCAGGTAGGAGACAAAGAGGAGATTGATGGATGCGGTGAGGGAGGACATGGAGGTAGTTGGAGTTGGAGTTGAGGATGCGGAGGACAGGGTGAGAAGATGATCTTATTATTCCACTATTTGTTACACTGACCAAATCAGTTGCATAACCAGGTGACCAATGGTTCAGTCATGTTATGACTGAACCATAAAAATTGTCAACCGTGATATTTGCCAAATCTATTAGGGTTAGTACTGACAGTCACTGTCAATAGTGTAAGGTCAGTAAGCACAATCAAAATTACACATAAGGTGAACCGCATTCTAAGTTGATTTTTCGGAAGATTTTAAAAAATATTAATTGCGCCATCTACTCTGTGAAATATGGTACCATAAAGTTCTGGACCCCAGAATGCTACCAATAATATTAGGAGACACGCTGACCAAGGGTAGTAGAAGTGGGTGAATAAGGCTTTCCCCTAAGAATAGCACCATCCTGACACACATAACTTCCATTGGGCTCAGGCCCAGGTGGGCTCACGGTGTGGTGCAGTGTGATTTATGTGGCAGCCATGGAGACTGCTGCCACTGCGACCCAGTAACGGATAAGAGGATGAAGATGGATGAATGAATGAATGAATGAATCAGTTCCAGAACCATCACTGAACAGTACAAGTAACAGCACCAAGACCAGACCAGAACACAGCAGCTTGATGCAGAAATCGTTCAACTCTTAAACTCGGCCACTGACGATGAAGAATTTGATGGATTTGTGAAGTGAGAAAATCAAGCGTATTTTTAATTTCCAATAAAATAAATTCCACTAATCTGACCGTTTCATTGCTTCATGTGTCTGATAATCTGGTGAAAACCCGGTATCCATTTCTGTGCAATCATATTAAATTCTTGAATTTAACTTAATTTCCTAAGCTTAACTTAAATATTTCTTTTGTCCGAGAGCATCCAGAGGACCCAGTCATGTTGGTTCAGTTTGGTACTGAAATAGTTTTTTAAAAATGTGTTTTAATCAGAGCAAAGTAGGAAGAGACAGAAGTCGAACAGAACAGGAGGGCTTGGCCCTTCAGTGGAATTTACCAGTACATGGAAGACAGGTAGAAAAATGAACACATCTGGTGTGGAAAAAAACCAGGGGGAGTGGGCCGGGAATTGTGGGAAAGAACAGGGTAGGCCAGTCTGGAAAATGATAGAGCTACGAGGCAAGAAAAAAAAAAAAAGGACAGAGATGACATAAATGAGGACAAGGAAGTAGGAGAGAGCTGAAACCAGCGAGGGAATGCAAAATTAAAAAAGGACAAGTTAGGAAAGACCAACGTCCAGGACTGAAATCATGAGAAGAAATTGTAAGGGTATGGATTAGAGGGAGGAGGTTTTAGCTGGAAAATTAATGTCTCCAGAGTCAGGTCTTTAGCTTGCAAACAGGACAAGATGTAGGGGAAAGAAGAAAAAAAAAAAAAAAAAGAACGCACCTCCCCAGAGTGGGGAGCAGCACGGTGCTGCCATGGAAACGGCTCTGACGTCAGAGCAGGCATTATGTGATTACTCATAGAGTCTGTTGAGGAGTGGACCAATAAAACGGTGGCCATTACTCACACACGGGGAGATGGCCGCAGCTCAGGTTACACACGTGCTTGCATATGCACACTCACACGCCTGGTCGGTGCACACGAAGCAGGCACTAACACACAGAAAGACCCAAATGAACACTTTTTACTTTCCTTTTCAAAATAAAAGCACACAGAAGAGACAGAATATCTCAAACAGTCCAGAATTCACCAGTAGGCTTGACTTGGGATGTGAAGGGGGGCTAACGCAGCACTCATATTGTAACCTACTGAACAAGCAATCATGGACTTAAGTGTCACTGAGTGGCTCGCCTCTCTGTCCCGACGACCAGCAGTGGAGACCCCGCCTCAGCAGCACAGCCACGACATCGTTGGCGCGATCTTTGGCGTAGGGCATTCCACGCATTCTGAGCCGTGTTTGACAAAATACATCAACCATCCACACTGACATGTGCACTATTGTGCATCACAACACACACAAACGCACTTCCTCTCACCATCTCCCACACATTCTCCACTGGGAGTTAAAACACTTTAAGGGCTGATAAGAATCCAGGCAAACAGGGTAGATAAACAGTCACTCTGGTAATTAAGAACCAGGGACCAATCAGGGGAGAGGATTCGGAGACAAACACGTGACTTCAACTGTAACCGAGGGCTTTGTGCAGCGTTCTCAGAACATAGATATTTAGTTGTTGTCTACTCTAAAAGAACGGGCCGTGAACGTGATTGGTGGTTTTTGACCTTTAAATGTGAGGTGCATTGCTCATAGGCAGCACTGAACCAACAACTGAAGCTCAGCCACATGTTATAATGTAAAGTCTAATGACCTGACACAGATCGGTTGGACATAAGCTTTGCCTAATGATTCATTTCCTACCAGACAGCGTGCACAGTGTGGTTATTTCACAAGAAGTAAGAAAATGAAGGCACCTTTTGAATGGAAATTGTTGTTTTATTTTGTTAAATCGATGGCAACTTGACATAGCAGGTCACTTGAAGACATTTCACCTCTCATCCAAGAGGCTTCTTCAGCTCAGAAGTCAAACATCTGTAAATGTTTTGGATCAAATTACTTGGATTACAAAAAAAAATCTAGAGAGATATTTATTTTGAAATGTTCACGATCAGCTGGAGAGGATTTCATGTTTTGTATTTCATGGCGAACCAAAGTAAAAACAATACATTTAAGTGCAGATGGTTGTGTTAGAGGTAGCACAGGGAACGTAGGCATCTTGTAAAACATCTTGTTCGGGACGTGCAGATCTGTTCATCCAGGATACGGAGCTTCTTGTTGATCAACAGATAATCTCCACCAATGCAGACTTCTAGGGGTGGAGCTAAAATCAAATGTATACTTTGGAAAACATTAATGTGACCTTCTGGTCAGTGGTGGCCTAGACGTTAAGGAAGAAGTCTTTGGTCTTTGAGGTTCTCGGTCATCTTGATCAACATAACTTTCAGTGAGATCACCACGCACAGGAAGGAGGGCAGTATGGTGCAGTGTGATTTGGGTGGCAGTCGTGGAGATCACTGCTCCTGCGACCCAGTTATGGATAAGAGCAGGCATGAGCAAACTAAGGCCCGGGGGCCAATGAGGCCCGTGAGCTTCTTGATGCGGCTCGGCAACCTTGTCCAAATTAAATGTGTTTCCCCAGTAAGTGTCATAAAGAATGTAAGATTTTAGGTTTTACACATGACTTTTACATGCCATTTATCTTAGTTTAAATGATTGCTCCATCATCCTGGTCTTGACTCGGCCCTCGTCCTCGTGTCCAGTTAAGGACCAGTTGTGACTCCCGAGTCAAAAAGTTTGCCCACGCCTGTATAAGAAGTTGAAGATGAATAAATAAATTGTTGTGTAATCAAAATGAAAATGGCATAAAAAAAGTAGAGATGTTTATACGGTATCCATATGAGTATTTTACAGAACGTAAATGTGATTCATTCATTTGGGGTAAAATTATAGAGTAAGACAGTTCATTGGTCATCACTACATTACCCAGAATCCATCTGTTTTCATACGCTTATCTGTAACTGGGCCATGGGGTAAGCTGTCTCCACAACTGCCACCCAAATCACACTGCCCCACACCATACCTTGCTGCCAGTGTGGAGCCCATTGGAAGTCAAACCGGGATTCAATCATTCCCAGGACGTGAACCCTGGTGTTTCCCACCAAAGACCAAGATATTTCCTCTGGGCCAAATGTGTCACTGTTACCTATAAGGTAAACTATCAGTTAGAAAGGAAGGCCACATGAACACTGATGACATTAACTCGATCACGTCCTTAAAGGGACATGTGCTCTTACCTAAGATGTGATACAGACAGACATCACATTGTATTGAAGCACCAATTCATATTAAGGTCACATAAGGACCAGTGTGTCAGGTACTGGGACTGTGCTCCTCATCTAACATCATAGTACAATCTCTGGCGATACCTGTGTCTGTTATCAACCCTGATGTCCATGCTTATGAGTCTGTGATTACATTTGGAGCAGAGGTTTTATGTCACCTTTCTGCCAGAAATGTCACTAGGCTCCGGCCAAAACCTGATAGACTATCCTCGGCAGCGTCACTAATTTGGTTACAGCGATGCCATATCTGACTTTATGCGATTACATGCTTGCGAGCGCAACCGCTCTCTCTCACCGCCGTTTCTGTCCCAGCCGCAGGTTTTCAGGTGCCCTGTTTGTGCATCCATCGGTGCACACGCACACGCACACATCCAAGCCTGGAAGCGGCGCAGGATTTTCTAGAACTCACACCTAAGCAGGCTTTCCAGCCACATCCACCACTGCCCCAGGCTGCGACCAAGTGCTCAGTCACAACACATGTGAAAACAACATGAGGAGGATCCTCCCAGAGAGCTGCTCTCTGCTAATATTGCCGTAACTAACAACATACCACCCAGAAGGAACATTCTCCAGTACAAATTCACTCACAACATTACCCTGCGATGACTGCTGGTCTTTAATTACACATGGTGGGTGGTAAGAGGGTGGGCTGCGGCTCACTAAGAATAATGGTTAATTCTATGACGCAAATCTGTTTCAATGAGCGGTAATTATTAAAAAAATATATAACGACAGGATAACAAATATTTTTGTGGGGTTTTTTAAAGAATTTGTTGAATTTTTTTAAGGAATTTTAAAGTAGAAAATTCACAAATATCATGCAGAATACTACAAAGTAGCCTCAAATTCCTGTATATATGATAGTTCTAATCTATCTAATTCTGCACTCATTTATTAATTGCATGTAAAAAACAAATATAGATTTGTTTTTATATATACGTATATTTGTATCTATATACAAATATATGAATAAAAAAGACTGCAATAAAACCCTCTGCTGGTCTCAAAGGCAGTTCAGGTTATGTCTAACCTACAGTCATGGAAAAAATGATTAAACCACTCTGCTGTTTTCTTCAATTCCTTGTTCATCTTAATGCCTTGTTCCACTAAAGGTTTATTAAAGACTAAAAGCACTGTATTTGTCAGTACAATCTTATTGCTAGTGATGTAGGAACGGAAGTGATTTTTGTCACCGTCAATAAAACCATGTAAAATGGACAGAAATCAGCTCTGAAATTCAGCTTAATTATGAGCCTTTCTTGTTGTTATTATATTTGTCCAGATTAATGTAGATTAAGTGGAAGCAGACTTTTAAATGGACAATAAATTAAAGAAAGAGTGGTCTAATAATTTTTTCCATGACTGTATGTGAAAGTGATTCGTGTGAATTATTTTAACTCCTGATGGTTCTCAATCTCCCCTATCATCTACAATTAATGAAAAAACCCTTGCAGTATATTAGGGTTCATTGAATTAAACAATGATTGTTTTATGAGTTTTTGTCAAAAAAAATGAATCTTCATTTGGATCATTATTCCATTGCACTGAGGCCGACAGTAACAGTTAACAACAGCAAAAACAAATGGTGAAAAGTAATGATTACCTTGACAAATAAGAGATTATACTGTGGTAATTTACAACTAACTAACTCAGAGTTACACCAACGACACAGCCATAACCTCCCATTAAAACACTCTAAGATATTTACTATTTGTTGGTTTTTGTTTGTAAAAACCCATGTGATAAATAATGACCACACTGGTTTGGTATCCTCAAAGATTTACTGTATAAAATCCATTGTAAACCAAGGAAAAAAAGAATCGTCTGGTGATGGTTCAACATTGTACAAACATTTCGAAGCACTCGACGTCACTGGATGACACTGCAGGACAAGTTCAAAGATACGCTGCAGTCCTACTGGGACCAGGATCTTGGCCTGACTGGGACGCGGTCCAGTTTACTCAGACCTGACAACACAAATATACTAATGCATCGCAGCTGCATGGTTTAAGGAGAAGGCCTCTTCTAGACTTTGGAAAAAATAAACTTTTGAACCCGGGTCTCGGCTCTGAAACTTTTTTTTCTGTTTTTTTTTTTTTTGCTTGACTTCTCGTCTGTCACTGGGATTTAAAAGGGCGGATGTTGTACAGTTACAACAACAGGATGAACTCTTTCTCTAATCACAGCAACTGTGCTACTGATCAGTGGTCCTTGAAATTTTTTCTCTCTCTTAAAAATCTTTACTCTTGCTCCTGAGAATTGATTGGAACAAATACCAGACTTTTAAGTGCTTATGGCTCGGGAAAGGACCCAAGAGGAGAAGATTATTACAGTGCTGAGCCTCCAGATGTGTGTCCAGCAGTCAGATTACTGTAGCTGCCTGCTTCCACCAACAGCTTATCCTGGATGACGACTCGGACAATGCAGTGCCATCAGGGGCAGTGCAGTGGACTTTGAAGCATTCGGAGTGTGAGTGTTTATGTGTCCACCAAGCATCTTCTCCTTCTGTGTTTTCGCTCAGATGTGACCCCTGGTTCCAGTTGGTTTCCAGCAGCTGACCACCATATGTAAAATGCCGCCCAGGTCCACTAAATCTCCGGTCTAATAGCCTGCACAGATGTCACTTTCCCGGAACAATTCCTATGTCTTTCTCCATGCAAACAGACTTTAAAGTTCCACACGTTTCCCTTCAGAATGTTTCAGTGCCGTCTGGAAACAATGAAAAGGAGCAGGGTGGGAAGAGGCAAGCTGAGAAAAAGTGGAGGAATTCTGGAAAATGGCACGGTGGGAGAAAAGGAAACACATAAGGGAGAGAGTTATGCCGCTGTTTGGACAAGCTCGGCTAAGGGTAAGTAAAAAAGGAAGTACGTAAACCAACAGCAGGTCGGTTAGGAGGGGAGGACGGAGCCTGTCAAGAGCCGGTGTGACGGCGTTGCACGCTCTACATTGCAGAGCTGGGACGTGATGATGGAAATCATGTGTGTTTTAAAACAGTCCACTGGCCTTTAACGCTTGTCTTATCATTCCGCCCAACAGCAGACGACAGCATCGCAGGCACCGGCCTCCTTAACAAAGTTGCGAGCTGTGAGCACATGCGTGAGTGTCTGTCTGAAATTGCTTTAACATCCTCGTGCATTCCAGCTGTCAAACAACAATATAAGCCCATGTGAAACCAAGCAGAAATGGAGTTTATGAGCAGGAGATATTGACAGGTCTGCACTCTGTCTCTCTGTCCCTCTGCCACGGGGTATAAAACTGCAAAAAACTGTGGCGTGACGAGAAACGTCACGGCCTTTGTCACAGTAAATTGAAACGCCTCTTGAAGGTAACAATCTTTAATACCACTGACATGTCGGGGAAAAAAAAAAGAACAGACCTTCAGACTGGAGGAATCAAGATTATCTGGATTTTGTCTGATTTTCCGACAAAGAGTAAAAAAAAAAAAAAAAAAAATCCAGCAGACTGAAACATGAGAGTTTTCTCAGGAGAAAAATACAAAAAGAAAGAGATACAGTTGCTTGAGGAAATACGGAATAAGAAAAAGTAAAGATATTCACATACACAGTGTAGCCTACGGCCTTTCTAATATGTAGAGTAGGCAGGAACTATATCTTATAGCTCTTTGGATTTTTTTTTTTAGCCTGGCAGGTAGGGCAACGTGGTATTTGTAGCAATGCAGTATTTCTTTTGTCCTTTAGAATGAAAATGGTTCGACTTCATCCCGGACAACGTGGGCATGCCTAGAAGTTCACTGATGATTCTGAGGGTTCCTAGAAAAGCCCTAGTGCTCTCTGAAAACTCCAAGTATTTGGCACAAACAACCACCACAGGCATCACTGTTTATTATATGATTCGAAGATGACATTCATGAAATGTTTGGGTTTTAATCTTTCATAACCACAAATGAGGTACGAGGTTACAGCAGCAATGATACGAGCAACGAGTTCAGTGCACTGTCTCCTATGGAGTGTTGTGTAGGAACTGGCAACAAGGTGGGAATCACTCAACCATTGAGGAACCAAGAAGAAAGAACTTATTTTGAAGCCTTGGCTGAAATGATATTGGACGTAAAAAGACGACGTACTTCCTAAAACCACAACCAAACCCATAATAGTTAATGGGTCAAAGTGATTATTGCATTGTACCCTTAACAAACTAAGTATTGTTGCATTTAAGGCAGGAAAGCAAACTCTAGTTGTCAACTGTGGGGCAGTTGGTGGCCTAATGGTTATGGAAACGGACCTGGGACCCCAGTTACCGCCAAGTTACCACTGAGGTCCACTGAGGCATGGCACCGTCCCCACTCACAGCTCACCAAGCGCCCAAAGTTGCCCACTGTTGACTTTGGTGATGGGTTAAATACATTTTGTTGTGTGCAGTGGTGTGAATCACAATGTCACAATGACATGCACCGTAGAGCAGTGAGTAGTGACGGTACCGTGCTCAGTGGACCTCAGTGGCAGTTATTGGATTCGAACCTGGAATCCTTACGGAACTTACGGGTATTCAGGATTGGTTCAGGGAAATAAATTGCAAACATTACATTGACAGTTTCTAATATTATGGTTGGAATCAGGACAGTCACTCTGGGTGCTGGACTCAGGTAGAGACTGCTACTAAAGTGTGTGACCTTCAAGTCCATGAGGTGGCACTGCAACAGGAACTGCCGCACGTCTGGATTGTCAGAGTAACGCCGACTCAGAACTTAAGAAAAACACAGACAAAACACAGCTGCCTGGGCTTAAAGACAATAAAAACATGTCCAGTGGTCACATTACCTTAGATTTGAGGGGGGTTTTGGATGAAAAAAAAAAAAACAACCAATTATTCATCATAAAATATGCTCTAAATTCTGAAAAAAAAACAAAAAAAAAACATGGTATAGGGAGAATCAGCAGCCGCAGCATTTTTATTTTGTTGTGTTTTCTGGTGCGTTACATCAGGATAAACAGCTCACGATGTCTGTACAGAAACCCTGTATAATAATAAAACATTAAAATCTACTGTGGGTAGAAATCTGAAATTTCTGAGCAGGATAAATTATTTAAAGTGTTGCGAGTGAAAACATTTGGGTTTCTCAGAGTCCAATATTAGCCGTCCTTTTCTACGTCTCATGAAAACCCACAAAAATATTAATGGCACACCTCAGATGCAGTGTAGATCATTTTTTAAATATATCGTTAGACTTTGACAATTAACACCAAATCCTGAGCTAATCATCTGTCGGAATCATCAGAAATCCATAATGGCCGGAGCTGCCAACACTTTTCCAGTATTTACCTGCCCAGTTTGGTGAGTCTTTACCCACTGCAGCCTCAGCTTTCTGTTCTTGGCTGACAGAAATGGAACTTGACGTGATCCTCTGTTGATGTAGCCCAATCGCCCCAGGGTTCAACATTTTGAGCTGTCTAACGTGCATTTTATGTTCACCACAGCTTTCAGGAGCGGTTATTATACTGAGCTACCATGGCCTTTGTGTTCACTCCAGTCTGGCCGTGATCCGCTGACCTCTCTCATCAACTAAGCACTTCCATCTGCAGAACGGCTTCGGGATGTAACCTGGTGGTTTTGCTGAAACGCTGTCAAAAACTGCCTGTGCGCTAAATGGAAGTCGAAACTTATGCAATCTTCAAACAACCCATGTTGACACCCTGAATAAAGAAGCTGTCGTTATTTTGACGTTTTTTAGTGAACGTGCAGTTTTTGTGCACCTATATTTTAAGTTAAGAACGACCCAAGATCGTCTTCTTCTTTCAGCTTGCACCTTTTTTCTGGGGTTGCCACAGCAAGTCAACAATTTCCATCTCCCTCTGTCCTCTTCTACTCTGACTCCAACTACTTCCCTGTCCTCCCTCACTGCATCCATCTATCTCCTCTTTGTCTCCTACCTGGTAGCTCCATCTCTAGGATCATTCTTCCTCCTCTGAACATGTCCAACCCATCTCAATCTGTCTTCTCTAGCTTTATCTCCAAACCTTCCTGTCTGTGTTGTCCCCCAAATCACCTCATTGATCCTGTCCATCCTTGTCTCTCCTAAAGAGAATCTCAGCATCTTTAACTCCTCCACCTCCAACTCTGTCTCCTGTCTTCTGCCTATTCCTAATGTCTCTAATCCATCCATCATGGCTGGTCTCACCATTGTCCTGTAAACCTTTCCCTTCACCTTAGCTGACTCTCTTCTATCACAATGGACAACCCAAGTTTATAGAATATTATAATTCTTGAATCATTATTTTTTATTGAACACCAATGAGGATCTCGCCAATTAGTATTACTTAACTTTTAATAAACAAAAAAACAATAATTGGACCAACAACAATGACCGTGAACTCCAAAATGACCCAAAAAATGTCTTGCGCCCCACTTCAGGGCCAAGACCCAGTCTTTGGAAAACAATAATTTAATGCATAAACCCTGCTTCCACCTAATGGCTGATTGTGGTATTGAGTCAGCCATTTATTTACTATGTTATGACACATCATCAGTAGGGTAAAACTAACCCGTCTCACAAAGGACTAATCCCTGCTCATGTCCCCTATTGATGGGTGAAAAATCCCACCCTTAGTGAATTCTGCTTCACAACGATAGCAAGATCCCAATATGCATGAATACCATGAATAGGCAAATGAACAGGTGTTAATAAAACTGAGTGGTGAGGAGATGACCGTGGTCAGGCTTTTAATCTCCTGTCAGAATATTAACATCAATTACTACCCAACACACAGACCAATTTGACGCTTCCTCGCTGTTGAGTTCTTCAGGTTCCACCAATTGAAAAATGAAAGCCGAGCGACTCTCGTGTTAAAAGTAACTGCACGTATGTATGCGTAGTCGTGTGAGGCTCATCTGTGCCTGTGCAACATCTGCTCGACCAGCCCAAGGCTCCGCGCCTCTTGAGAAATGGGTCACGTTTCCCAATGACGTCAAAAGTCCTTCTGCCTTTTCAGTTCGTGGCGCTTTGCCAAAACCACCACATGCCATTCTATGTCCTCACAAAGGAGACCGTCTCTTCAAAAACCTCGACGAATCACCTGCCAAACTTCACACTCCTCCTAAATGTTAACGCTGAAGTGGATCCGATCGTAATGGCACCAGGCTGAGAGGGAAGGGTTAATTATCCTCGGAGGGAAGAGGAAGACGGCTGAAATGTCAGCGCTGATTTTGACAGTGACTCAAACAGAGGACTTGATAACAAAGGAGGCAGATGAGGTGTCTGGAGTCTATAAATAAGACAGACGTCCAAGGTTGATCGGATGCCTGGCTTTAACCAAAGTGATTTACAACCGAAGGTTTACATAAGGCCAATATTGAAAATACAAATATATATATATACACATATATATATATATATATATATATATATAAATGTATATATACAAATAATCTGACAGGCCGGGAATTTCTTCATTAGAATTGTGGCGTTATTCCAAATTTCCAACATTTTTACAGCATTAGTTTGTCATATCAAATTCCTAGCGTACGTATGAAGCACTGTACTGAATCCATCCATGTTATGTTAAACCATGATGATGCACTGCTGTCACTAATCAGCTATTGGTCGAGCATGATCAAGTTGAACCATGTGACCGCTCACGAACAAAAATCTGAAAAAAGACTGAAAAAGCTAGTTCTGGATGAAATGCCTCGCCATATATAGAGGACAGGATTTTGGACTACACTGTATAAACATTGGTGCAAATATATATATATGAATGAATGAATATTATTTTATTTTTTAATTATTTTTCCCATAAATTAACTTTATTTTTTAGCCTTATCAAACATGAAATTCCTCTGTGAATTCACCATCCAAACTGTGCTTCCATAGCAGTCATGCTAACCTCTACACCAGTGGTCACCAACCTTTTGAAACAGAGCGCCACCTTGAGGGCACTCACAAATACGAGGAGCTACTTGTTTGATGCGGACCAAGCAACAATGTAATATTAAACAATTCAAGAAATACAATAGTGACCACCCTTCTTATCACCATTGCACCCATTAGCATATCACTGTGTGTAATCTTTGCTCAAAAAGCACAGGAACAGTACCATCAACCAAAAGGTTGGTGACCCCTGCACTACACTATGGAACATTGATCAGTAAAAGTATGAACCTAGCAGCATCTAATGGTAGCCCCAATAAAACCAATAAACTCTAGATGAATCCTCCTGGATCTTCAATCACTTAATGTTGTCACCATTTTCACCTTTTTTTTTACAAATTCTTTCAAGAAAAACCCTCGACACATGTGTCTTTTTTATCAGACTGGACAGCAGCAACAGATTCATTTGAAGTTTCTTAAAACAATGGCGGTCCTTATCACCCTGGCTCACATGTTGTCATGGCACGTCCTTTCAC
>JAFBJS010004923.1:67771-85654 GCA_016785265.1 Paraplagusia blochii
ACAGATTAAGATGGTTTGGACATGTTCAGAGGAGGGACAGTGGATACATTGGTAGAAGAATGATCCTAGAGATGGAGCAAGAATGAGCAAGAAAAAAGCATAGCCAAAAAGATGTGGTAGAGACAAATTAACTTTATTTGGCAACATTTAGGATGTTTTACCAGAGCCATCCAAAGGCAACAGTGGTGGCCTAACATTTAAGCGGACTTGGGTCCACAAGGGTTCAGGCTCAAATCCACCAAGTATAGCATCGTCCCAACCCACAAAACTACCAGAAGCTTCACCTCTAACAGGATGGTGCATTGTAATTGAGACCCTGCAACAGTTAAGTGGATGAATGATTGAGATAAAGTATTGCATCAATCGCTTATCCATCCATTACTGTGTTGTGGGGCCAGAAGACACCATAACGGACACCCAAATCACACTGTACCATACCTTCTTAAACCTTCAACCACTAGAAGTCAACTGCTCTAACCAAGATCCACACTTGTCCAGCACATGAACCTTGAAGCTCCACACCAATGAGAGACAATGACTCTGGCCTTTACTAAGGTAATTAATACTCAATTTATCAATACCTTGAGATACCTTACTCCCATCACATTCCAGACATTTCTAACTACAACAGGAGCCTCAGTGTACAGCTAGCTAGACACTGTCAGTATCCTGGATGGTCCTCATCAGGCAACACAAGAACCTTTGGTGCCATTCGTCTTTGTTGAGGTCCAACAGCACAATTACAGCGCGTCGTTCGCGTTCCAACAGCTACAATCTCACCAACCCTTTAAGATTCTACCGTTCCATTCAAATGGGCAGCAGTTATTAGGATCCAGAGGTGTTAATATGTGTGCTATGTGTCAGGAATGGAGGCCTGTGTTGGTCTAGCGATTCCAGCTGCGTTGGGTTGTGTCTGTGGTTTGAAGGCCTCCGTGTTTCTGCGAGTGGATTCAACCTCTCAGGCTGAAGCAGCTGGCAGCCATCAAGCTGTTGGCAACACACACACACAGACACACACACGTGCGCTTACATTAACACACAAGCTCACAGACGTCCTTCCATAATTTCCATGGTAATCCACGGGGAGTCAGATTGTGGTTGTGCCAGGGGGAGGGAAGGGATGGAAGAGGGTTAGTGAACTCAGTGCTGAACCTCTGGTTTGGCCGGCTCCAGTAATCAGGCACATGGTGCTAGAATCAGAGAATGCGCTACTCTTGTTGACATAAATTAATGTAATGAGTTGTTGTAGGCGTATTTTCTCGCCGAACGATGCAAAGTTTCAAGGACATGGATTTTTCTTATTTTTTTTTTACACATTTTGTCTTTTCTTTTAAACGTCTTTTCAGTAATAAAGTGAGTTATTAGAAGCAGTTGGTTTTCATTTTTGAGATGAGTCTGCGTAATAAGGCAGATGATGGGGACGAGATGAAAATTTACTAGGTGTCGTAGTATATTAACAATGCAAATTACATTCCTTTTAAACAGCACTTTTTACAATATCTTAGGCTATAAAACATTACAACATGATGCTTGAAAAACGTAATCTTAATAATGTGAAGGAAACAGGAACATCATACTATTTCAGCACATAAGGCAAAAAATAAGAGTATTTTCAATATCCTGACTAATTCATAACTACTGCAACAAAAATTGCCAACCGTAAAGGATGGATTTTTTTTTTACAAATTTCTCTTGATATTTTAGTGTAAGCAGGAGATGGAGATACAACATTAAACTGGACAGACCGACTGACAGACCGACAGACAGACAGACAGACAGACAGACAGACAGACAGACGGATAGATAGATAGATAGATAGATAGATAGCCGCCCCCTGCGCCATCTTGGAACTTACGATAGTATAATTCACATTACAGTGTAACCTGCATAAACATGGGTGCAGCCATCTTGCACAGAATATATCTTGAACTCCCATATTATTCATGTTTAATTCAAGGAAAAAAAAAACGTAACGTTTGATGTTACTGGAAATACAGTGAAATACACTGACGGCATCCCTCGAAGAAAAATATGTTCCCATTAATTCTGTTGCTCTTTTGTTGCAGCTGACTAGTAAACAAAATACTCTTTTCTACCCTGATACATCTACCCCTGTCTTAGACACACAGCAGAGTAAACTATACTTAGTCTATATATGGGCTGAAAGGGTAGTGAGTTGCCCAATCACAAGATACACAATCCACAATGACATCAGCTTCCTTTCCAGTTGAGGAGATTTTCAGGAGGTCAGTTTCAAATCCCTCCCACCGTCCGAAACAAAACATTTCTTAATATTAAAACCAATCATTTTCCACACGTTGATATGTTTGAAACACAAACAAGAACAAACTCAAAATCTTACGCAATTAACAGTGAAAAAAAAAATAGAGTCACAGGAAACGTTTACAAAAGGAACAGTAATTGTATTGTATCCTATTTCGCAGGAAAGTCATTACCATACATTTCCAGAATATCTTCATCATCCGAGTTTCGGGAGAATTTCCTTTTACTGGTTGGGATAATATTTTTGTTGGTGTTGGAAAAGAAGAGCAGAAAATAAGAGTATTGTGGATAGTGAGAGAAGTTAAAAACTGGTAGTTACTGGACACAGAGACAATTATTGATAAAGAAAACATTAGTGATTTCAGTGTATTTGTTACCAATGCCTCTTCTCTCCAATCAGGTTTGTGATCAAACTGCCTCCCGACACAGAACTGAGGTCTGCAGCAAAACACCACTCAAATTTCCTTACACACTGTGAAAAGCGATCCACGCCACAAGACACGACACTTCACCAAGTGTAAAATCCGTAACTGAAATGCATTAAAAGACCTTTAAAAGACCTTGTGTCTTTTTTTGATCTAATTAAAAAAAAACACGAAAATATCCCAGACCAACACTTTCACAACAACAGTAATAATGACCGCCGTTTTATAGCGCCACCAATAGGACGACGATGCCACCCTTCAACAGAGCCATTTTTAAAAGAAACAAATGTTCTATTCTGACCATTGGTGCAACGCCAGTATAGAACATTTGCTGATCAGTGGAAGGTTCCATTGTCAACACGGAGAGATCATTTAAACACATGGCAGTAACAGCTTCAATGAGCTGCATCTCAAACAACAGATTGAACGACGATGAAGGCAGTTTCCAGCCTGTACACCATCTCCCAAACCACCTGTCTGCTCAGTCCCTGGTCCCAGACCTGGTTTAGTCCACCTTAAGTCCATTCTTAAAAATCACAACATAACATAGTATCAGTTCAGCTGGTACATCTGTTTGGACTGTGTGTTGGTAGGATACTGGTTATGGATGTATGGTGTTTGCCTGCTTTTCATCCTAATCCTCTAATCCATTACCTGGTCTCAAGGGCACCAGTCTCCACATTTGCCACCCAAATCACACTGCACCATACTGTGAGCACTTCCTGTGGGTGGAGAGCCCACTGGAAGTTATGTGGGTCGTAATGTTGCAATGAAGTGTTTGCTTGCTTAAAGGTGTAAAATCAGTTGTTTCAGATACTTAAGGAATGCAATTTTTATGAAATGTTTGTATTAAAAGTTAACAAATTGGGACACAGTGATTTACAGATCCTTTACAAAATAAAGCACATTCATTTGAATTCACTACAAGGACATAAACAATGGTGGCAGTTAAGGAAGTGGACTTGGTTGTGCATGGCTTCAAAATCCACCAGTTTCCAGGTTGCTCTGAAGCATAGCACCATCCTGGCCTACATAACTTCCAGTGGGCTCACCACCCACAGGAAGGCTCACAGTATGGAGCAGTGAGATCTGGGTGGCACCGGCCAACCCTGTGACCCAGATCATCAGTTGAATTCATGAAAAAGACAATTCCATTCAATTGAGATATTTGTTTTCTCCAAAAACTCACCTGTTCTTAATTAAAGTCCCAGTATATACAAATATATAGAATACTGATTGACTGAATACTCTGTGGATGAACAGGTAAATTTAGATTTTCACCTCTTCAGTCGTTGACAGGACGAAGACAACGACCACAATATTCCAACTGTTTGACAGCATCGTTTCTACCGAGAAAAAAAAAAAATCTTTCTACAAATTCTAAATATGGAGAAATCCCTTCATTTAAGGGGTGAGTCTGAAATATCAACACTGACTGTCTTTGCCTTTGACTTCCTGTTCTGAAACTGCCTGATTATAAAATAATTTAAAAAATCCACTGCTGAACAACTTACAGTAAGTTGGGAATAAAGTAAAATGACAAACAACCACGTTTCAGTGTTTAGTTTCAGTTCATTAGTTTGAAGTGTAAACTCGTCCCAGCCTGGACATTAAAATTTAAATTAAAGTATTTAAAGTAACCAAATATAGTTGTATTTAAGTGTATATAACAAATGTATATACACAATATGAAAATATAAGTTTTTAACTATGCCTGGCACAACATTCCAACTGTGCTTGAATTATAGTTTGTAAAAAAATAAGATGTAATGCTGCTGCTTCGAAGGAGACTAAACAGTGTTTGGGTTAATGCCCTTGTCCTGTGTGTGTGTGAGTGTCTGTGTGTGTGTGTGTGTGAGTGAGAGTTTAGCTAAGAGGGCTTTTACTCTGCTGTGTTTATTTTCTGAATTAACTGTTGTACAAATGACTAATCTGAAGGGTCCCTAACGTCTGTGACGCAGTTCGCAAAGTGAACTCTAAACAGTCTGACACTATTTTTTAAATACTTCAGAAAGACAGAAAACGCAAACATGGACAGGTCAACAGAGTGCAGATCTACTTCTCGTAACGCCTCCGCTTTGATACTTCAGCCCATTGGTTCTTAACTGTGACGCGGTGACACATTTGTGAGATGTCCCATTACTCCAATTGACAAACTCCTTGTCTGTGTGATGCACACAGCTGCACACAATGTGATCTCTGCATTTACCCAACACCAATGGCCATGCTCAGTGGACCTAACCTGGTGGCTGGTGGACTCGAACCTGAAACCCTCCAGACCTAAGTTCAGTTCCAAAGCCACTAAGCCACTGCACATGTTAAATAGATTGGAACACTTTTTATTTTTCCTCTAGGTGGCAACAAGATCTAAAAAGGTCACTTAGAGCTGTACTTTTTTTTTTCTTCAATTCCTGCTCATAAGTCAGCAGTGTGTTCATCTAAACAGGCCCAGATTTCACACTATGTGAGTAAATTGTGAGTATATTAAAACAAGATGATTAGTGAATTCTGTTTGCTCAGACAGATGTTTTGGTTTTCTGGTGCACCATGGGATATGTTTCCCCTTGAGAAATATGTACCTTGGTTTAAGAACCAGACTGTTTCAACACTAAACTCTCCAACATCACTCAGTCCACTTTGGTCTAATCTAATCTAACACTACCTGGAAAATCCTGGCTCCTTCTCTTCTGTGCAGACCTATATAAGTGGCTGGAGGCAGTGTCACTTAGAGCCTTTATGTTGCCTCTTCTCATCACCTTGCGTCGGTCGCATTTGGGCTCCTGACGTGCGTCTGACCCCCTTTGGAGGAGGGGGCTAGCTTAAGCGAGGTGATGACTGGTGTGGGTCAGCATGGGATTGTTTACACATTACGGACCACACAGACAAGACGCGGTTAAGACGCCATATGTACGCCATGTGTGTCTCAATTAAAGGCAGGCCGTGACTGCTCAACTGCTTAGCACCGCCGAGGATGAGCATTAAACAGAGATTTAAGCTCGGCCGCGGAAAGTCAGTGACGGGTCTGACCTCACTGTCATAACACATTCAGTCAGAACCAGCCTTGTTGTTGTAATGTGCCACATAACGGAAGCAGCGCAACACATAATTGGAATCATTTGTCAGCCATTGGCTTCAGCCCGATTAATGCACCCGAGCAGAAAAGTAGGAAGAGCGGATCATTTATAACTTTGGGTAATTTTTTTATCACTTTCTACTTTCATTTTTAAGAGAATCTGAAAAATAAAGTTGTTGTTGATAAAAGAAAATCTCCGCTGTTGGATCTCATAAGAAATTGCCATTAATTCAGAAAAAAAAATCGAATTTTATTCTATTCTATTTCATGCAGCCTTGTTGGCAGAGGTGAGGTGATGAAAAATGGAAATCAGCAACAGTGGCTGACAAATGAAAAGCATCTCCAACAAAGCTATCAAAAAAGTGCAGAAGTGCAACAGTACACAGGGTTCAGCTGCTGCAGCTACAAAGACTTTTTGAAATTTTTTTGTCTTTTTGAGATAAAACAATTGGATCCACCTGTTCTGGGATATATAATGGTTGGCTTAATTATATTTTAGAGTAAAAAAAAATACAAATGAGAAATTCCAACATATCCATATAGTGTATTGGACCGAAAAAAAATATTTATAAATATTTAATTTTATTCCCCTGGATTTTGCAGATACCAGTTGATCCTGCATCAACATTTTTGACACCTGCATGAATAAAGCAAAGAGATATTTACTGTGTTTGATGTAAATAAAGAAAAATGCATTTGTTAGAAAACATCATGTTATATTAACTGCACAGTTCCCTTCCCTGCTGTAATATAACTGAAATACAAATAAATAATAAAGCCTGACACTGGAATAACCTTGGCTGAGACACAATATATAAACACATATCAATGTACTACAGACTAATACGTCAATAAACATATAAAACTCTCTTATCACAGTGTTCTTTTTCAGATGTAGTGTATATGTGTTGGTGTGTGTGTGTGTGTGTGTGTGTAACCACAAATAAAAACAAACAAGCATGCTACAACACTAACCAGCCCTGAAAGCTGAGGGTGTCTTTCAAGTGGCCGGGGCCGACAGTGCAGCTTCTCATCTCCAAAGTCCAACCACACTAACAGGTCACAACGAGAGCTTTGATCAGCCAGAAAATCTGTTTCCCATTCACATGTTCGTCTCGCTCATTGATTTTTCCACAAGGTGGCCAAGGATGATGTGAGTTTGGCTGGGTGAAGCCCCCCCACATCCCCCTAAACCCCGTCCCTCACCTCCCAACTCACACACACACACACACAAACAAACACCATCTCCTTCAAATGCAGGTATGTCCCAGCACTAGAGGGGTTTAAAAGCCTGGAACGCCACAGTACATGGTATTTAGGAGCAGCAAATGTCGATGAGTGATGTGAAGCGAGAGGTGTTACAGCCCAAGACGGGGAGATAAAAGTGCATGTCATTATTTTAGAACCGGCTCCTCTGAGGGAGAGTGTTTGACATAAATGAATCACTGACGTTGCACTCTGCGGCAGTTTAACTGCGAAAGATTTGCTTGTTATTTTGGTGAAAGTCAGCAAAACCAAGGAGAGGGCACAGGCTTGGAACTCTCCTCCTGTGTGAACTCCTCATGCATTATAGAGTCAGTGCAACAGAAATAGTGTGAATCACTTTGATAATGCATCTCCTCCTGCCAGTGTTGGATATAGGAGGACACACCATCACATTGTATAATAATCATAATAATAATAATTGTAGTCTAAGCCAAGGTGTTTTGGTTGATATTTTATTTTTAGTGCATCCTCTTCCCCCAATTGACAACAAAACCCCATCAGCTGAAGGTGAAAACAAAACCAAAATGTGTTAAAGTTAGGTGGGACAGAAACTTCTTACCTGGTCCCTTTGGATGCATGGCAGCGAGGTCCGCCGGTGTGACTTACTGTTGGACTGACTGTGTGCCATGTCTGACGCTATCACAGAACTGGACCTCCTGCGCCTTTTAAATACAGGGATCTCTTCCCTGGCTCCAGTCACGGGGGTGCAGCCCTCCTTGTTTCTCCCTTGGTCAGGAAGGAGCTTGTCTGCATACCTCGCCAGCAGGATGCCCAACACTCCAACCAGGTACGCCACGTAGGGTCTCCAAGTGGCCCTGACTTTGTGCAGAGAGTAGAGCGAAATGGTCCTGATGATGCCGATGAACACGATCAGCGATATGCCCCGGTTCAGCTGAGCTACCATGAGTGCACCGGCGGCCACGCACACGAGCACGACTCCGGGGAAGAGCCGCTCATCTGTCCCGTCCAGGAGGGACCACGCCGCCGATTCGCCCAGGTGGTACACGGTCAGCAGGAACACCGCGGTCTGGAGCAGAACCCGGCAGCGGATCAGGTAGACGCCGACCCAGAAGAAGGCACATAAGGAGGTGAAGAGGGGCGACAGCAAACTCCAGCAAGTTTGTCCCAGCTCCGCCGCGCAGCCTGTAACGAAGTGCAGAGGGGACGAGGATAGAGACAGTGTGTCTCCACCACTGCTGCTGCTACTGCTGCTGCTACTACTGCTGCTGCTGCTGCTGCTGTTGGCCTCCGCTCTCCAATCTGCACATTTGACCAACAGAGTGAGAAAAAGGGAGAGCGACCCCACACACAGCGCACTCCGGACTCTCTGGGAACTCCATATTTTTGTGAACACTGGCCTCACCCACGACTCGTAGCCTCGGTCACGGCACAGTGGGATGACACATGCTTTCACATAACCATTGCGATCCTGTGCGCCACGGCTTTTTTCATGAGCGCTGCCATGCGCACCGCTACCGTTGGTTGGTGCAGGCATCGCCATCACTCATGGCAGATATGAAGTATGAGGAAGTCAATAATGCATCTATAGCGGCGCGGTCAGGGGACAGGACGGGGCTCGGCAGAGACAGAGCAAACACACTTTATTGTACGCATTGTGGAAAAAGTGCCAGGAACGCGCACAGACGTGTCTCCATTTACGCACGGAGCCGTTCTGTCCCTTTGTTTCTTCCCTGGTGCGGGTTGACAGACTCGCATCCAGTCCCGTCCTGCTGGACCCCAGACTGACGGGCACGGACGGGAGTTCTGTCCTAGGCCACTTGTTCTATGCGCGCACGCGGACCGCTTTGTCCTCCTTTGTGGTGCGCGGTCCGTGTGACTTTTGTTGCCATTCTCCTCCGCCGCGTGGCTCCGGGTCTCAGTGGAACATCCAGTCACAAACAGCCGCTCGGGTCCGAGTCCAATATCTGATCCCACTCCATCGTCTCCGGGAATTTGAAGTCTTTTAAGTCTTTAAGGAAATCTGTCCGTCAGATTATTGTTCAGCGTTTGAGGGGTTTTGAGAGCACCTCAGCAGCCAGCCACGAGTCTCACATTATTCACACCCCCGTTCTACCACCACACACATTGGGCGAGGGAGCGGTAAACCCCAGCAGATAACGACAGTCCTATATCTGAGTTAATACAAAGATGGCTGTAGAAGACGTGTCATTTCCATATCATTTCTTCACAAAAACAAATAAAATCAACCCTTGTATTATGTTGAAAAAAAAAATTACGTTGTTTATGTTGCGGGTCATTTTGACCCGTACTGTATAAATCCACTAAAAACAGTATAAAGACAGATTAAACCAATAACAACTTTATTTTAGAT
The DNA here is from genome assembly GCA_016785265.1 of Paraplagusia blochii. Classification (NCBI taxonomy): domain Eukaryota; kingdom Metazoa; phylum Chordata; class Actinopteri; order Pleuronectiformes; family Cynoglossidae; genus Paraplagusia; species Paraplagusia blochii. The sequence goes on from JAFBJS010004923.1 coordinate 77,151, forward strand.
TATATAAACACTTAATATATATAACAATACATTTTTATTTCAACACTATGTTTCATAAAATATTTATATTCCATTTGACCTAAGACATCCTTCCATTACAGCCAGGACACTGAATTTCCCTACAGTAAGACAATTACAGTAGTCCCTCGTCTATCGCAGGGTTTTGTTCCAAGTTTCCCCGCAAAAGGCGAAAAACCAGCATGTAACCGATAGTTATAAATATTTATACCTATACCTAACCTTTTGGGGGAACCATAAGGCGTTAAATATCCCATAAAATCGTAAAATGTACACACATTAACAGGTTATTTGCCTGTAATACATGTATGTATATATGTCCAAAATGAGTTACTTCGAGGGCAACTGGACATAGTAGGTTTCTTGAAGACATTTCACCCCTCATCCAAGAGTCTTCTTCAGTTCTCATGGATGCAAGAAACGTCTTCAAGAAACCTACTATGTCCAGTTGCCCTCAAAGTAACTCTTTTGGATTGAATGACCTGGATGACCGAGAATCTACACAGACATATGTATATATGTGTTACACAATGTATTTTTTGCTGACCATTTTTCGCCATGGACTAGAAAATGCTAGTTCGCGCACCAAAAAATGAATGAATTAGAAAATTATTTTTAATATGTTGCAATAAACCTCAATAGAACATAAGTCCCCAATATAAAAATATTAAAAAGCTCAAAATTGAAAACTGAAATTGCGAGGGCCGAACCATGATACAGCAACGGACGACAGCACACTAAAACCATTCAAAAGGGATGCAATAAAATAAAAAGTGTTTTTTTTCTGTATTTGTTTAGTGCAAATAAATGTTTCATTTTGTCTTAAGTGTACCTTTGTGTGTCGGCATTGTTGGAATTGATTCATTTATAAATCAGATTCTTATACAAACATAAGGTATTGCAATCTGCCTTATTGACATATGTGCACTGTATCCATATTTGAATGGAGAATGGATTGAATTGAGAATTGAATCGATTTTGAATTGAATTGAAGAATCGTGAGACACCAAAAGTTTTCACATTACACAACAGCAGCAGACAACCAATGAGTGAAGGTCTCTTTTAGATCCATTTCACCTTAAGTCAAGTGTCAACTCTGCCCCCTGTGGGAAGAGTGGTCAACAGAAGGATGAAATATACTGGAATATATTTTTCAAAAGGCCATCGAACCGCCGTTGCGTCAATTAGTGTCCGGGCGCTGACATGACAAATGAGAGCGTTGCAATCTGTTAAGCTGTGAAATTCCCAGAATAGTTCTGTGGTTGCCTTTCCGCTTGACTTATTCCCTCCCGTCCCCTCGACATCCAGCTATTAAAATATTCATTCCACTTTAAGTGTCACTGATGATAGGTTGCATCACAGTTGTCACCGTTTCCATCAATGTTTCATTCAAGACGCCTTCCTTCCATGGCCGCCAGGACATGTGCTTACAGGCCGCTGCTCATGTAACTTCCTCACGGGATCGCACCCTCACACATTGGGGTGGATATATGCTAATGCTGAGGCAACTGCAGCTCAGTGGGCACATCTAATCTTACTCACGTTTGCTGAGGCACATCCAAAGACGCTGACGTAAAAGCAGGATATCAGTTTCTTCCTCGACTGCAATTTTCTTCCTCGCCACTTTTCTTACACACAGAGGGGGAGAGCGAGACAGAAACAGTCAGAGACAGACGGAGGGAGAGAGACTTCCACATCTGAATCGCACTACCAGGTCTAACAACTGGATGTCTCATCTTTACTGATTAAAGTAAAAAAGAGTCACAAAAAGACTGAGACATGTCTCACACCATTCCGTCCATTGGTGTAGACAGATTGTCCCCCTTGTCAGTCGCTATAAGTGAAAAGCAGTTGGAGAGGAGAAATGGAAAGAGGCCATGTTCTGTCCATCGTCACTCAGCCCATGCTGAAGGGATACCGGAGAGACATTTCAATGCACTGGACCACAGTGGACAGTTAAAGGACGTTTCAACAGCACCTGGACATTTCTATGGATTTTGTTAAGGTATTTTATTATGGCTCCTCCAGTTGAAGGTTGATGAAGGATTGGTGCGGTGCAGTGTGATATGGTTGGCAGTGAAGACTGCTGTCCCTGGTGTCAAACTGGTTCCACAAAGAGCGGCTGTGGCTGCAGGTTTTTTGTTTCAACCTTTCCAGGGCAGACCGGTTGATCAATCAGCTGTCTGGACACTCAGATCAGTTGATTGAAAAAGACAAGTCACGTGGCGCTGCTGGAACAAAAACCTGCAGCCACAGCGGCCCTTTGTGGAACCAGTTTGACACACATGCTCCGACGGATAAGTGGACAAAGATGAATGGACGGATGGGTGGTGTGGTGTGAACAGTACGTTCTTGTCGTGATTGGCTGTTTGTTGAAGGTGGCTGGAAGAGATACATCCAAGGTCCAGTAGAACAGTACAAACTGTTAAAGAACAAGACCAAAACATGATGATGCAGTCAGATCCACGTCTTAGATCTGGAGACATATGAGGTTGGGTCAGGGGCTACACAATAGGGAACAACAACATAGGGAAATAATAGTAATAAAACTAGAGATGTAATTCTGTTTCAAGATGCTAATCACTGGGCTAAAGTGAAAATCATATAGGTACTGAGTCAGACAGTAAAACATATATTTCTGTTAATATAGAGAGTAAAACATCCAGTTTATATGGATATCCAGGTAGATCACTTCAGCCTGGTCATTTGAAAAGAAGCTCAGAAGACAAAAAAGTGAGGACACCCCATATGGATGATCAAATATATCTGTATCAAAGCCAAAAGACTAGCGTGTCCTGATTTCATTACATTTATATTTAACACATTTATCAGATGCTTTTATCCAAATGACTGACAACATTATTAAGCGTGTGGATCCATTGGTAATCTCACCCACGACTCTTTGCTTGCGAGAAAGGAACGCTAGCTAATCTGTGGAACCACCATAATCAACACCAATTCTATTGGTTCACCATGATTTCCTCCATTGTGTGCAAATAAAATATAAAATAAAATTGTTTTTAATCTAAAACAGGGGTTTCAAACTTGCGGCCCGTGGGCCATCTGTGGCCCCTGGAGCGATATTTTGTGGCGGCCACTTTGATGAGAAAGTCGAATGTTAGTGGGGCTCACAAGATTTATAGAAGGATTCTACAGTGAGTCAGTGGCAGACACTGCAATGGTTGGATGTGAGTATTACAAGACTGGTCTGAAGTGTTGTATTAGAGTGGAAAACTGATTTTTTTATTTCATTTTCACCGTTTTTTTCTCCCGTATTGAACATTAACTGCTAATGCAAAAAAAAATTCGACCGATTTGAGCTTTGAAACTGCTGCTCTAAAATAAAAGTTCCTACGAAAGGTTCCCCCTGAATGTTATTGGATCATTGGTAAATGGAAACATCCACACAGGTCTTCAGGTCCAACTTGTTAGATGTCTCAACAGGACATTCTGAACTAATTGTGAGATTTTTAACCACCAGGGAATGCACACGTGAATGGCTCACTCCATTTGTCACGCTCCATTGTGAGCGAGGTATCTTTTAGGAGGACCGTTGCGTCAGACATCTGGTTTGGATGTTGCAGCGGGGGCAGTCGTGTGTTGACCTCCCGCGGACCGAAGATGACCCGCGGGGCAGCAGATGACAGGTCTGATGAATGCTCAGGAAGTGTGAATGTCTGAAGGATGGTTTCCTACACAGATCATATCATATTAACATGTAAACAAGCTAACGTGTCTGATGGGAGAGAAAGAAAAGAATCTTTTGGATGTGGTGCCAGAGCTGCTTAAATTGTTGCATCTGAGTTGAGCTGAGTTTGTAAAATATAGGTGTGATTCCCATTCAAAATGCACTAAGTGAGGCTAAAATATATAAGGAAAAAAAATACAAAAGCTACTTGTACAATAAATATATCTTAATCACTTCCAAACACTCTAACACCCAGAGCACTACTGCTCGTTTTGGATAAAAGAAAAAAAAATGCAAATCAACTCTATTTTCCAACTTAAGCACAAAATAAGAAAAATCCCTGTACATTGTCAACCCTTCCCCTCCTTCTCACTCAAAAGTGGGTCTTGCCCCCCACTTTGGGAACCACAGCTTTAAGACATATTCTGCCTGAATCCTACCACATTAAACAGGCTACATGATGATTCAGATTTCATAGACCACAAATGACCAGAAGGGGAAAAAAGAAGTCAGGAGAAACTGAATGAAGTGATGGAAACAAGTTTACACTGTGTTTGGCACTTGTGTTCACAGAGTGAGATCTACTGCAGCATGTTTACCAGCCCTCATGGGCAACGGCTGGATGATGGCCAAGTTTCCATAGAGGGGCTGTGAACACACACACACACACACACACACACACACACACGCACACACAGAAGTCAGTGCCATCATATCCATGGTATTGCCGGTTCACGTGTGTCTACACTAACCAGTAGCAAACTAAGGGCCGGTCAGATGTGGCCCTTTTGGCTTTGTTATGTTGTCCATCAAACTTGACCAAATTATAGATTTATACTTTTTTTTATATTTTTCTGTGGTTGTACTTTTCTTAAAAGCAGGTTTAATTTTAGCATGATCTTTACACGGAATTTTTCATAGTTCACATTAACGTTCCATCTATCTTCTCCTGCTACATCCATCCACCCATTATCACCTGGTTATCCAATACCAGGTCGCAAGGCACCAAGTCTCCACAACTGCCACCCAAATCACATTGCAGTGGTGAGCCCACTGGAGCCCTGGAATTTCACATAAATGACAGAGAGAGAGCCTCTGGGCCAACGTAAGGGCCGTTCCTGCCACATTTTAAGAACCATTGTGGCCCACAAAAATAATTGCCAAAGTTTGGTCCACTCAGGGCGGCAGGACTTGGGTCTGCAACGCTATAGGTCCAAATCCACCAGCTGCCATTGAGGTCCTCTGAGTGAAGCACCATTCCAGCCCACAAAACTACCAATAGAAGCCTGAAGGGGACAATGGGATTTGCGTTGCAGTAGTGGAGACTGCTGTCCATGCAGTCCAGTCATGGATAAGAGGGTGAAGATGAAAGAACAAACCAACGTTGTCTGTTAGGAAACAGTCTTCTGACCTGACACACTGTTGTGCTGTTCGTTATTGAAGACTTTATTTAAAAAACACACATGTCAACAATTAGGGAGCAGCTTACAGGCCTGTTAAACAGACTGTAGAGACTGTTAATAGTCATCGTAAAACAATTATCATTTTGCACGACCACTAGTGTGATTATGCAGAATTGTGGATTCACTAATTCACTAATTTTCAACGTATTAATTATTCCCAGGATGGCAGCCGTCATCTGTCGAGGGGGGGTCGCAGCCCGGGTACTTACCGGGCCTAACTGTGGAGTTAAACAACCATCAACACTAACTTGACTAAGAATGATCTGGATATACATATAATATGACTCAACTTGCCGTGTTCCACAGCTCATGAATGTTTTTTAGATTTAGATTATGGAAGAAGTGTGGCATCATCCTGACCTACATAACTTCCAGTGAGTTCACCACTCACAGGAAGACTCACAGTGTGGAGCAGTGTGATCTGCAACCTGGCAACGGACAAGCAGGTGAAGATGAATGAATGAATGAACTATGGGTGGACACTTGAGGACAGAGGGAAACCACAGGTACCATGGAAACCCCATTCTGAAAACCTATCCAAAAAAGTTTAGGTCTGAGCAAATCAACTTCTTTATTCGTGACTCTTACCCCTTTGTCCAGTGGAGAAGAGGATGGTCCAGAGGAGAAGAACTATTAGAGTTCCCTCTGATATCTAACAAAAACTGATGAAATTCTTCAACTACAAGAAGAAACATCATGTCCTGTATGTATGAAAATCTTCACAAAGATTCCAAAAACCTAGTACTTACACTCAAACGACTTGGCCTGTGTTATTGTTTCATCAAGACTGCGAATGATAATAATAATAATAATAATAATAATAATAATAATAATAAACAGGTAATAATCAGACAGTATGTTAAAAATTGGCAAAAACTGGCACGTAAGAAAGAGGACTTGGGTCTTGGTTCGAATCCACCAGCTGCCATGTTGCATTAACAAAATACCTTCCCAACCCACATGACTTCCAGTGGGTTCACCACCCACAGGAAGCCTCCCACTGTGGTGCAGTGTGCTTTGAGTGGTAGTTATGGAGACTGCTGTCACTGAGACCTGGGCAATGAAGATGAATGTTCACTTTTCTAATACGACTTGTTGTTATGTTAAAAAAAGAACATACAGAGAAAACATCCATATTAACCCATTATTAACAATATAAACACAATAGTTCTCCAATGTGCATAAAATTCATTTCCATCTTCAATATCCTGGCCAATCAGATCTGTGACCAGTGAGAAACAGGATTGACTTCTTGTAGATAACCAGATTACTAGAGTGGGCGGGCCATGGCCGCCGCCTCCTTTCCGTGTTTGTTGGTAAACACGACTGCTGACTCTCCAGACATACCAGACTGTGACATACTGTTTCTAGAAGAAAGGTTATAAAATGTCATCACAGAACCAGCACACTGAGGTCTGTCACCCATGGTCTCTCGTACGTTTGGACCAGTAAAATAAGGTATGTTTAACCGGCAGGTCATTCTCTCTGGTGCCATTGGACGTCTTGTAGTCATGACATCATCATTTATGCTTGTTTCAACCTCTGGATAAATAAGGGGCAACAACAGGTTAAGTAAAAATAGAACACTGTATGTCATTAAAATGTATGAGGACAATGGAATCCGCCTTTCCTTAAGACAATAAACCCATCACAGGTTGTGTTCATTATCTACTGAGGCTCCATGTAGATAACCAATCAGATTCTGAGAAGAGGAGGCCAAGTCTCAGTGCGTACAGTGCTGTTTGCTGTGTTTACCCTGGCAGCTGATCCATTACTTCCTCAAGCAGTGGACAGTGTCAAAAGAACAACACTGTAGGTATCACTTCAACATCATCAGTAGTAGTGGACCGCTTGGACAAAAACCTGTGGGTAGTATTGTATGTGGCCTCCATGTACACTGTATATCAGGGGTATCAAACTCGCGGCCCGTGGGCCACTTGCAGCCCGCGGAACGATAGTTTGTGGCCCCCACTTTGATGTAAAGGTTGTATTTGTAATAATATTTTTTAGATTTGTTCTCCACATTTTATCCTATAAATCCTATATTTCTCAAAACCCTGATCCAAAGACTCCTTCTGGTTTAATGTTGTATTACACAGAATCTATTGGGAAACTGATTTTTTATAAACTTATAAATATATAAGTTTAGTAGTATATATATGATATATATATATATATATATATATATATATATATCTCTTTTTTGGAATCCATTTCACCTCTTATCCAAGAGAGTTCTAACTGTCAGTGGGGAGTAACAGAAATTATATCCTGTAAGTGAGGAGAGAGGCGTCTTTCAGGACCCTCCATTAGGGTGGACGTGGGTTCACCTGTGTAGTGTGGTAATAGTCACTCGATGGGTCAATCGACTGGGAAACCGAAAGAAGGGAATCTCTTAGATAGGGCTTTGTAAGTGAGTGATAGGTTGTGTCTCAAACCACCACCTCTGAGGACGGATGGTTTTTCCAGGTTGACAAAAGATGACGTCTTTAACACTTCTCTCAACTCATCTGTCCTCCCTGGCCAAAATGTGAACATGGTGGTCCTCAAAAGACCACAGCTGCAGATGTTAACTAGGTCTGGATTGGTTCATCACCACCAAGTCTGAAGTATAGGTTACACGCCACAGTCTCACTCATACTTATGTGAATTGGACATTTTTAAGGACAATAGGTTTGCGTTTGACTGTGGTCAATATATTTTAGTATGCATTCAAGTTAAAGTGGAGCTTTATGAGGCAACTGGACATTAAAATTTTTCAAAAAAAAAAAAATCCCTTTTAAGAGCCATTTTCGGACCCCTAAAAATCAAATTGCACTCAACAAACATGGATGTAGGATTACATTGTCATCACAGGACCATGTTATTGAGGTTTGGTCTGATGAAGTATTTTCTCCATATCTGTGTATATGTACACAGTGTCAACTTTACAATATATATATTTTTCAGGAAAATATATTGTGCTAAATATGTGAATGAGGTCTTAATTCACTGAAGTGGGAGGAAGCGTAACAGAAAAAAACACGAGAGAGAAGGAGGAAGTTAAAGCAATGTTTCAGATGAATAATGAAATTCCATGGAATGGGTAGAAAGGCAGCTGCGATTTTACGGCATACATATTCAGACAAGTTAGGAAAGTTGTGTGTGTGACTCCTAAATATTTCAGAGCAAAGTTTTCAAAGCTTATCCGGGACAGAAGCTCAGTCACACCACAGTAGTTGGCTCAGGACGTGGTTGACATTATATGCACAATTTTTAGGGTTATCTAGAAGAAAAAAAAAAAAAAAAACCTGCAAAAACATTGCAAAAAAAAAAAACTTTCTGAAACACATTTT
>JAFBJS010004923.1:86061-102784 GCA_016785265.1 Paraplagusia blochii
TAGGGTTATCTAGAAAAAAAAAAAAAAAAAAACCCTGCAAAAACATTGCAAAAAAAAAAAACTGTCTGAAACACACGTTTACTTCTTAAGCCCTTTTTAAAATAATGCAAAATAAAACTCCAGATCAGGGTTTGACACTCCAGGCAGCCTAGGGTAATTGCTGTGTGTTTATTCAATACATGCCAGGAAAAACACTGGCCTTCCACCTTGGAGTTGTCCAGCACACAAAAGCTAGCTTTCATATGGGCATCTGGGCCAGACGAAAAAGGCCAAGGGAGCTGAGTGCTTACTTTTATTTTTTTGACGTCACTTTTTATGTTTTCCTAAACATGAGGAATGCTGTTGAGAGCTGGGTCCCAGGAACAGATCTTTCAGCTCTGTTCACTTGTCAGGGAAACAGGAGTTCATGGGTAAAGTGCTCCACAGCATCTTTTCCAGCTAGGAAAAAGACAAGAGTAATGGACAGCCTTTTCCAAACGCATAAACACCAACAACAATCAAAGAAGTTCTTTTTGAAGGCAGCATACCTCTGCCGTCGTCTCATGTTTGGTTAACTAATTACCTGGAACGAGTCCTTAATTGGAATCATCACAAAACTCTGCAAATACAGCTTTGTTGATTCCTTCAGCCGCAGGATCAGACGGATCTTTACGGGAGGACAAAACCCTGTAAAGCCTGCGTACTTCTGCTTGTAAAGCCCTTTCAAGGACGAGTGGATTAACTTAACGTCCACTCAGACTCAAAACAAACCCTCATTGTTAGAGCAGATGTAGCCCACAGCCTGGAAAGAGTCAAATATATTGGTTATTCCACGACTTTTGAGCAAAGGAAAGTGAATCTCTGGTAATCCAAAGTATTTTTCTTTGGTTTCATTGAACACAAAGAAAGAAGAAGATTAGATAGATAGATAGATAGATAGATAGATAGATAGATAGATAGATAGATAGATAGATAGATAGATAGATAGATAGATAGTTCTTTTTCTTCTTCTCTTTCTTCTTCTTCTTCTTCTTCTCCTTCTTCTTCTTCTTCTTCTTCTGTGTCTTCTTCTTTTTTTGTCTTTTGGCTTGTCCCTTTTTCAGGGGTTGCCACAGCAAGTCAACATTTTCCATCCCCCCTGTCCTCTATATCTTCTACCCTAACTCCAACCACCTCCCTGTGTCCTCCCTCACTGCATCCATCAATCTCCTTTTTGTCTCCTACCTGCTAGCTCCATCTCTAGGATCATTCTTCTACCAATGTATCTACTGTCCCTCCTCTTCTCTTCTCTAGATTTTTCTCCAAACCTTCCTGTCTGTGTTGTCCCTCTAATCACCTCATTCCTGATCCTGTCCATCCTTGTCTCTCCTAAAGAGAACCTCAGCACCTTTAACTCCTCCACCTCCAGCTCTGTCTCCTGTCTTCTACCTTAGTGTCTCTATCCATCATGGCTGGTCTCACAACTGTCCTGTAAACTACTACCAGGACTACACTCTTCAAATTGAATGCCTACACACAGAGGCCAAGCATCATTTTATATTTTATCACCAATAATGACCAACCCACAAACAGGCTAAAGTGTTGACGAAGTCCAAAAGGTAGGATTTTCATTGCAGTACTACAGTATTTCCAAAGACTTTTCATTCAGACCTAGGAAAACGCCACTATTGGTACTTTGTTTTGCCAGCTTTGCTGACTTCATGCATTAGGATCAGTGTCCGGCAGTAAAGGTCAGATTCCAAGCTGCCAGTAATGAATTGAGTGACTGACGGCTACTTAACTCTCCCGGGGTGTAAATATGTTGTTGGAGAGTGTGTCTGGCTGCTGAGAGAGAACTTCACACACAGAGGAATCTGAAGCACATGCTGCTGGTCTCCCACATGCCAGACAAGAACCATCATCAAGGATGAAAACAAACCTATGGAAGAATTTATGTTGCCACTCAGAAGGAGCCAAGGGCTGTGGGTTTTCAAGGAAACAACTTTTAAAGTCTACACTCTCTGCTGAATTATTGACTTATACTTTAACGCCATTTTGCTGCGTGATTAAATTAGTATGACAGGGAAACTGGTATTTAGCAGACGGGGGAAACGGCGATAAGACAGGACACTACATCAGACTTCCTGTCCCCGTCTAAGCTTTGTCCCCGGGCTTTCATCTCACATGGCTGGTCTTTATCTTCAGAGTCTCCTGACAGCACCTTTTTATTCCTGTCTTTTTGGGGATTTTTTTATTTGGGATGGAGGCTTTTAAGCTGCCATGTATCCCACACAGTTCTAACAGTTTATCCTGGTTGCCATCACACAGCATTGTGCCGGACAGGGGCCCGATATCCATGAAGTGTGTGGTCCTTCACAAAAAGTCGGCAGATGGAGGCTTCCATTTACAATGTTACCTTCTCTATCAATAACATTTTATGGGGAAAGCGAACCTGGAAGATACCATAAACAGAGACTTTTAAGGAAGGAATTTTTTGCCCTTAATTTGAGCATATAAAGTCTTGTTTTACTTTATTTTTTAAACTTAGGAGCAGGGAGGCTGAAGATCTGCCATTAGGAAGAGTGTAAAGACAATTTTGTAGATGACAGTTCACTTAAGAACCACTTTTAAGATTTCCCAGTCGCCATTTGACGTCATTCAATAGGGGAAGATTGACAAAAATGGGAAACACTGCTCCTTACCATACAGTAATGCAGTAAAATGAATTGCAAAATACTCAAATAACATGTGTTATTAACTGGTTACTCCAATTTAGGACTTTTATTAAACACTTGACTTTTTGACAACCTTGAAAAAAGGAGAAAAAAATGTCAAAAGTCCATCATTTCTTAATTGGTTCAGGTGAGCAATGTGGAGCTCAGGAGCAGCAGGTTAGGGTGGTAAAGGAAAGAGTCCAGAATGTTCCAATAAATCAATCATTACTGAATGTGTGTGATGTTGTGCAGGACATGAATAAAGCCAGAAATCCAAGGCTGCAAGGTGCAGTCAGAATGACCGATGGGTTCATACTAGGGCTATTGTATTCACTTCTACTAAATGATATGTTTACAGCACTCTTGATCATGTAAAGTCATGGAATAAGAAAGGTCGTTTTGTAGCTACGAAGTGTGAAAGACAGATGAGACAAACACCGATGCTTAGTCTAGAGATAATGTCTAGGAAACAGGAGGAGGCGGCAAATTCAAGATGATGAGATTTTCATAACTCTGTCATCTGTCAGACAGAAGAAGAAAAAAAAAAAAGAAGAAGGAAAACCCAGGAGACCATTTTCTTCTGTGATGAAAAGAGGGAATGCACTGAGATGGAAAGTGTTTTGCGAAGCCATGAGTGATGGACCCAGAGAGAGGAGAGATTATTGTACATGCTCTGTGAATCTAAATATGGATAAACTTTAGTGATTCTGTTAACGAAAGGAGAAACGAAGGGCTGCGCTGATGCAAAACAGCACTAGAAGCCCTGAAAAATGATCTGTGAAGTCAATAGTCAACACCTTGTACACATTCACACAATAACCATGGTGAACAACATGAGCATCAGTCATCATCAGCTCAGCCCAGACTCTGGAATGGATTGATCTTGAGAGTTTGTGTTTTATTGATAATGGGATTTACAGTTTAAACAAAGACTAAGTGTTGGCAGAAAAAGAAAGGAATGTTGATTTAGCCATGAATACATAGATTTGTTGCTTAACAGGCGATTTAAGAACAGAACACACTTCTATTAGAGGGATTTCCTCCCTTTTATATTAATGTGATCTTATTTAATCTCATCTGTTCAGTATGAAAGAGATGCCGTTTAATTCACAGACGACATACGTGCCCTAGGACATACTGAACATCACCCTGTGTCTGCAGTGTTTATGTCTCTGCGAGACACTCTGTACCAGCAGATCCACGTTACCATGTAAAGGCAAAGCCACAAGAGGAACATGAGCTTCAAACTGCCTCGTGATAATAATAATAATACATTAAATAAATACAGTATCAATACCCAACGTAGGGTAAATCAAACAGCTGATTTAGTGTTTTTATTGGACTAGAAATTGGCTTAAAGTTAAATCTGTTTTTCTCCCTCATCGTCAGTTTTCACACAGACAGAGCAGGTATTGACATTTAAATCCTGCCGTGCCATAAACGCCTCCTCTGTTCTTTCTGTATACAACCAGGACTCAAATTTCTCAGAACGTACGCGGCTGGTGAAACATTTCTTCGCCTTTGCATTATGCAGAAGTTCATGGCTCAGTGCAAGCATTCAATAATTCAAGTGCTAAAATGGCATGTGCTGAAAAATTTAAATTCTCCATTTGGCACCAACTTGTGCGTCACACAGTTCTCCTGACTGTCCAACCCGTTTGGAGCTTACAGGGGTGTGTGTGTCAACAACTGAGTCTAAAAAAAAAAAAAAAGAATCCTGTTTGGAAATAAAATAATAATTTATTAAGATTTCTGGTTAAACCAATAATTATCAAGATTTTCTGTTGACTGTTGATTTTCCTTCTCTTGTGATTCATATCTAACTGTGTATTGTTTTTCCTGCCAGCTGCAAAAACACTGCGTCACAAACGTACAAAAATAAACGCAGAAAAAAAAAAGACAAAATGAAAGCTGCTGGACTTTATTCTACCCCTGTGGTATAAGATTAAGGCTTTAATGACTTCCAAAAGACCAGGTCATTTCCTTTCTCTACTTCCTGGTGCTCTGAGCAGTGTGTGTTGGACTTGGACTTTCCCCGCAGCACTTACTCTGCTTGGCCCCAGCTGGAATATTCCCAGGGGAGAAGGCCTCCACGAAGTCAGAGTGGTAAAAAGCCAAAGACTTGGAGCTCTCAGACAGAGCGAACCATCAGGCTGTGGCCCTGATCTAATCTGTGCCGGGCAAGAAAACCCAGCAGGCCTGCATGTGCACTCTGGTTTTGGCTTCCAGGAGCAGGGGGAGCTCACTGAGGAGCAAACTGAGGAGGAGGAGGAGAGTGAACGTGCGTGCAAAGAAATAGATGTGATGATGGTTGAGCGTGCATGACAAACCAAGCCTGTACTGATGAGTGAGTGAGAGAGAGAGAGAGAGAGAGAGAGAGAGAGAGGTTATATTTGTTTGTATGTGCAGCTGAGTGTACTCATACTCCATGATGCAGCAGGCACACCATCTGGGAAGAGAGTACTCCGTGAATTCAAGATTCCTTGGCAGGATCTCGATCTCATCCAACACTGCTGGCAGAGACGTCTTAAGTGAAATTTCCATTGCATTAACATGAAGCTTCTGCTCTGAATTTCGCTCTGCAGGAGATATAGACAACATGTGATTTGTGATGAATCATTTTTTATATCAAATCTGTGATATTCCATTGTGAGGATTTCAAGGTGCATTAACAACATGAAATAGTCAGATAAAGGTTGAACTTTATTCAACTCTAAAAACTGTTGAGTTGTCAGAGACACATTACAAAACAACACACTCACTTTCTCAGTGCAATCCTCTACTACAGAGGTGGACACAATAGGTCCCAGAATTGGACACAGGGGCCGAGCCGAGAGCAAAGAGATGGTTGAAAAGGCATATAAGAAAAAAATGGAATAATAAACCAAAAATTCTGCATTTATAATAATAAAAAATGATAGCCTTTCTGATGTCATCTACTGGGAAGTGACAGGCATTGCAGGGAAAAGAGAGAAGTATAATGATAATACAAATAAATTACTTAGCTTGGACAAGGTTGGCGGGCCGCATTCAGTAGCTTAACGGGCCGCATCTGGTCCCTGGACCTTAGTTTAACCATGTCTGCTCTACTAGAATAAATCCATCAAATTCTTAATTTTCAGTGTCTGAGTTTAGAAGTTGGGCATAATAGTATATATTATTATTATTATTATTATTATTATTATTATTATTATTATTATATATTATTATTATAATATATATATATATATATATATAATATTGCAAGACTCCATCGGGCTCCTGTGCCATGGAGGCTTATGGAGTTTTCAGAGCTTGAGAAAGTTATACAGTTTGAGCTCAGTTCAAGGTCAGTAAACACAACTAGAATCCACACAAAAGATGCACCACATTAAAATTTCCTGAGGAAATGTTTTTTAAGTTTGCCTTAATGTTCGGAAAATGCAGTAATACAGTGAATCATTTTAGTGCATCCATCCATTCATGCTCTTATCCAGGTCTCAGGGGCAGCAGTCTCCACGACAGCCACCCAAATCACACTGCACCATTCTGTGAGCCTTCCTGTGGGTGATGAGCCCATTGGAGGATATGTGGGTTGGAATCTTGCTAAGATCAGAGCACCTCAGTTGTAACCTGGCAGCTGGTGGATTAGAACCTGAAGCCTTGTGGATAAAAGTCTGCCTCCTTAACCACCACTGGCGCCCTATATACCAGAGGTGTCAAAATAAAAGACATTGTTTCCAGCTTTCCTACTACTACAGTTCAGCCAGAAACTGATGAAGTTCCTCAGTTGAGGATTAAAATGTCCTTCAACTCCAAGAAGAAGTCCATGTGGTGACAGCTAAACTTTTTGGATTTCATAAAGAGGACAGAATCTGAACTATCACAGGGACCATTGACGTTCACTTTTATATCTTGAGAAAATGACCAGCACATGGGGAAAGCAAACTTCAAACAGCAATACCGGGAATTGAACCAGTGATCTTATGCTGTAACAGTCAAGACTTTAATCTAATAGTTTAACATTTTTGGAAAAATTCCACCTGGAACATTGTGCAGTAGGAACTCTGGAGTCCAAGAGTGAAAGACGGATGGACAAACCACAGTGCAATTAAATACACAGTATTTACCACTTGAACAGGAAACAGGAATTAGAAAATCATCATGTTTGCTATTAAATAATAACTGTTAATCTAACGGTGCTTTCTGTCAGTGATCTACCGTAGATTGTATTTACCTAAAGATGCAGTGCTAGGAGCAGATATAAGGAGCTGCTGCTGTAAAAATCTTAAATCGACTCGACTGTAATATAACTCTTCCTGTAACAAAATTAAAAAGCTAAACAGGCTGCAGTGAGACTTTGGCTGAAGTTTTCCTTTATGTAAGCGAGTGGTATAATTCTATAAAAGCTGCCTCCACATTTAGCCCAGAGACCCAGTCTTGAATTCTGCTCTCAGCTTCATTACTGCAGATAATGACAACATTTACCACTGCATTTCATACGATAAGGTTGGTTGATCTTTCCTGCCTGAGATGTGTAATAAACACTGGCATTTATTTATCGACAAAGTTATTTGGATTCGTGCTCCGTACTTTACTTAGCCCAACACTGGCAGTTGCCTAGAAAAGCTATTCCTTTTACCATAAGTGTATTTCTACTTTGACAAAAGGAAAAAAAAAATGGAGGAAACCACATTTAAAAGAAATAACTATTCATCATTCTGTGACATCAATCATAATGACTGCATGACTGAGCTCATTACAGAGTCTCCATATTATATCGTACACATGTTTCATCCGTGTTCTGCTTGGTTAAGCTCCCCATACAATTAGATTTCTCTTAGTAAATATAAAATTTCTCTTCATAAACGTTTCGCCTCTCATCTAAAGGACTGAAGAAGCAGAATTCCCAGCGGGATTCCCAGGTAATCAATCAAAGAATTTAATTTATGAGGACATTCCATGCATGGAGTAAACACAATGTTTACAAAGTTGTGTACCGTGTTTACAACCTGCAGTCCTTGACAAATCAAGATGGATAAATAGATAGATAGATGGATGGATGGATGGATGGATGGATGGATGGATGGATAGATAGATAGATAGATAGATAGATCGATAGATAGATAGATAGATAGATAGATAGATAGATAGATAGATAGATAGATAGATAGATAGATAGATATTGGATATTGGCCTAAGATGATTCTTGGGCCAATCAGCACCAAGAACAGAGGAGCATGTTCATTTAGCCAATAGTAAACCGAATGTACATTAGCCAATATTATGCTGTGTATGATCTCGTCTAGGTAAACAAAGCTACCAGTGATTGTTCGCAAATGTGCTTGTCTTAGCTTCAAGATGAGAATAACGAATGATACAGTAAAAATTTTTCCAAAATCGGATAAAAACTGTTGTCTCCACTACTGCCACCCAAATCACACTGCACCATACTGTAAACCTTTCCGTGGTTGGTGAGCCTACTGGACATTACGTGGGTCATGATGATGCTATGCTCACAGAACCTGGGGTGGACTTGAACCTGGAGCCTTTTAGACCCAAGTCCACGTCCTTAACCACTAGGCCCCCACTGCCGGCCCAAATGCATATGATATTAATAATAATGATAATGAATTGTTGTAACATTGCGGCGGTTGTGGTGTTCAGTAGGTGTTTAGAATTTAGAGGTCGCTCCAGTTGAAGCTAATTCAGTTCTGTCAGGATTACTGGACTTAATTAAGATTTATTGTAGCATTTATTCCTGTCGGCTGAGAGTATAAATCAAGTGTGACGGCTCAGCAGTGAGTGTTGCTGCGAGGCCGGTGGAAATACATATCAACGGTGGGTTCACGTCCACACAAGGCCTCTCAACGCAGGTGGTTTCGGTCTGAGGGGATTTTGACAGGCTCCATTAGCCAACACTTGACTCTGACACTGAGCAGTGAGTTCTGAATAGAGCCTACAGACCCCCCTGGGTGCCGACTACCTCTGAGACCACACTGGATGGTAGTCCATCTGACAGGGAGGAATGAGAGAGATACCGTCACAACAACACTCCAGGACACCCAGAGCGGCCATAAAAGATAGAAGGTTACACTACCTCACTCTCGAAGGCTGTTATGTTTTGTTTTACTGCAGTTATAAACTGTCAACTATTGGATTTTGAGAGGATTTCTTCAAACAAAGCTGTTCTGGTCACGTTAATCTGGTCACATTAATCTGGTCATGTTAATCTGGTCACGTTAATCTGGTCATGTTAATCTGGTCATGTCGTGTCCATAGTAGGAAACTGTGTCCCCACAATGATCGAGAATTAATTTGTTAGTTTGCTACCTTATTCACATTATGGTATGTGTATATATATATATATATATATATATATATATATATATATATATATATATATATATATTAGGGGTGTGACGATTCACTCACATAACGATCCGATTCATATCTCGATTCACAAGATACGATCCAATTCAGGAACGAGTCATAAAAAATATTAAACGATTGATCCAGTTCAATCCGATTCAGTTCAGTTCGATCCAAAACGTTTCATTTGCACACCCCTAGTATATATAGTGTATATTAGGGGTGTGATGATTCACTCACATAACAATCCGATTCATATCTCGATTCACAGGCTACGATATGATTCAGGAACGATTCATAGAAATGATTAAACAATCAATCCAGTTCGATCCGATTTGGTTCATTTCGATCCAAACCAATCCAAAACGATTAATTTGCACACATGTGGGTGGGCATTGTAGCCCCCTGCCCTTATAGACCCTCACATCGGCTGAGGAACAACTCCCAGGAAAAACCAGAGTTAAGAAGGGGGCCTAAAAACCTCCGGGTAAAAGATAGAGGAGTGGATCCTCACCCAGGCGGGCAAAAACGCATTCCCATATGCACAGTATACACAATATAAACAAACGTACAATAGTATATATACGTATTATATGTACTATATACAATATTGTTTATAGCAGTGCACATATTCAATGGGATTTACATTTACAATTACAGGGAGGGAGGAGAACACTGGGAGAGCTGAGGCAGAAGCACAAGCACAATATATACATATATATGTAATATGTATACATACTGTATATCTTTCATGGCTCATGATCTCTACATGTCTTCTCTCTGACCTACCACTAGATTTATATCTACTAACAAAGCAGTATCCCAGTATTGTTGTGTCCTCCATTAAAGGTAGTGAAAACTAGAAACAGTCTTTAATTATGTTAGTCACCTCTGGTAGGGTGGCAGTGGTGGTCTAGTGGTTAAGGAAGCAGACTTCCGTCCACAAGCTTCTGTATCCCAAAGTATTCATTGCCGTTGTTTGATTCTGCTCATCATGCTTTGCCAGAGAGATGAAAAACAGACAGATCTGGACCGCAGGCAGGACAGTTTTGAGCCCAGAGATCTTGAGCAATAACATAAAAAATAATAGTAATAAAAACTAGAAATGGAATTCTATTTCAAGATGCTAATCACTGGGCTAAAGTGAGAATAATATAAATATTGAGTCAGACAGTATAACATATGTTATATGTTGATGTAGAGAGTAAAATATCCAGTTTATATGGGTAAATATATTTAGAGTTTCCAATCTAGGTAGATCACTTCAGCCTGGTCATAGGAGAAGTAGCTCAGAAAAGTGTGGACACCACTGATCTAAGGCATAGGATCCAAATGCAGTGAGATTCTCTGTGAGCAGTGTGATTTGGGTGTCGGTGGTGGAGACTGCTGCACCTTCTCTGGTATATAATCTCCAGGTGTGTTATGTATTTGTCATCACTAGAGTCTTGGCTCCTGAACTTCCTGAACACTTCTTACTTCCTTGATATGATTACAGGAGACATGCTTCTTGATGATACTTAAATTTGAGTTTTTACTTCCAACCTCTTGCTTAAATGATTACTATTTTACTCCTGCACTGTTTCCCAATGACAGCTTGACTCATATATTTCCACCTCTCACCTGATCTACCCTTTAAACCTCCCGGTTCACAGAGACATGGCTCCGAACTGAGAGACCTTGAGGTATGCATTGTTTTATTTAAATTTCATAAAATGTTTTCACTACTGTAAATGACTGTCAGAGTGTTTAATGACATTATGAAGGCAGCAGGGTGCTCCGCGAACACTCTGTTAATTATATTCCTGCTTGGTTTATTTTCGAGACAAGAGAGAGCGATGTATTCTGGTCAGCCTCCGCTGTTTTTCAAGAGTCCACTTAATCAAAGTGTCTGTTCCTGGTCCAGATAACAGAGAGAGAGAGAGAGAAAAAAAACAAAAAAAAAACAGGGAGTCCAGGTTTCATCTAGTGAGAGGTTTGGATGAAGTTGCCAGAACCTTGGCACCCAACCACGCATTCATCAGCAGCAGAAAGTGGAAAATCAACAATAAAATGACACAGGAATAAATGGATCTAATAAACAACAGTCTCCTGTACAACGTCATAGGAGAGGGTTTCCTGTTCCTGTTGTTTTCGACAAAGAAAAGTGGACAGATTTGACCTTTTCAGGGAGGAAATTGATTTAAAACGTGCTTTTGTAAATCTTTATATCTCTAAATTCACTATTGTGTTTCTCCAATGCATAGCTAGTTATGGCTCATCGTTGCATTGCTGCCAGCATCATCTTTTTTTCTACATTTTCGTCAATAAAGATTCTTAAATGCAAAAAGGATGGCAGCGTTAAAGCAGTAGCTTTGGGTCCAGTCTCTTATTCTTACAGAGGGAAATGTTCTCCTAAGTGAGAGTGATGATAAACTCCATTGGTCGTATTGTTTTCCTGCTGGACCTGTCATTTAGAACAGCCTTGTTCTATTCGTAGAAGTCCTGCTCCGTGCGTCTCCGTACAGGAAGCCGGTTGTACAAACGGCAGTTATTCCACTTTCCTGCCTGAGATATTTTATCGCGTAGGAAACCAGGCTCTAGATTTAGATCCAACAGGCTGTGTGTGAAAAATCATGGATGTGACACGTCTGATGATTTAACCTCTTCTCACCAGATAGAACTATACGTCCACTACATAATACATACTGGATAACAGTAAAGATTGCACATAATACTGGCTTCCTCCCATCCAGACTAGACATAGGGCTTAGGAGATGGGAACAAAAAATGCTAAGTCAGCTGTTTGACGGAGGAGACCTGTTGTCCTTCAAACAAATTAAAACAAATATGATCTTCCAGCTAGTGATACATTTTGATACATGATACCTTTTCAGATGCCTACAACTTAGACACTACTTACAGGAGCATAACGAATGGGCTACACCGTAACATGGCAGTAGGGGGATTCTAACCGGGGACCTTGCAGACCCAAGTCCACTTCCTTAACCACTAGGGAACCAACTGATCACATACATTTACAAAACACTACAAAAAGAAGGTCAGAAGGAAACAGCTGGGACATTAAGGAAAAATGGGAATTAGAGATGAATACCATCATCACAGATGGAGAAGAAGATGAAGAAGACTATAATCATGTCAAGGACATAGAACAACAAGGAGTCCCACATGGAGAGAAGTTGAATGGAAACATAGGTATATAGATATTTTAGGACCACATTCCTCCACTCTTAATTCACTAACATATCTAATCAATGTTTGAGGGCCTGAAGTTTTGTAGATCACACACATATTTTTGGAACTGTCCAAAACCATCAGCATATTAGTAAAATATAAGAAAATATATAGAAAGACGTCTACATATATGTCTCAGGGAGACAAACACAGCTTCATCCACTGGACTTGACACAATGGAAACAAAGAGTAAAAGATGTGAATTATATAGAATTTATAACTGCACAGTTATTACAAAGTATAGAGTGTTTTTGACACAATGGAAGCCCATTTCTGATTTTTTTATATAGATATAATATTATATAAACAAATATATATTTGTTTATATAACATATATACTTACTGCAAGTGTGAAACTAAGACCTTGTTAATTTGAAATGAAAAGAAAGATTTTTTTTTTTTTACCCCATGTCTTTATTGAAGTTCTGTCTTCATCAAATCCTAACTCCTCGTCACCATGATCACACCACTGCTTACAACTAAATGGTATCTCTGTATTTAACCCATCACCAGCTTTGAGCGCCTGGGGAGCAGTGAGTGGGAACAGTGCCTGTTCAGGTTTGAATCTGTTGGATTCGAACCTGAACCGTCCAGACTCAAGTCCGGTTCCTCAGCCACTAGGCCACCACTGCCCCGTATGCACCGCTGGTAGTTATGTAATGAAGAAAGAAAGAAAAAAGAGAGTAAGACGGAAAGTGGGAAAGAAAGAAAGTATAAACTGATCCACAGGGACTTCTGCGATGCATTAATAATGTTTTTTTAATCTGTCCTCACTCTCACACACTCATGCTGCACAGAATTGCTTGAGTGGGAACAGCTGTTGGACAGTACGCTGTTGTCAACATGAGACACACATAAACCATGACTAATGATGGATGATTGATGAAGCCTACGTCCAGATCTGCTGGAGACACAAACCTCCAAAAATGTGCAGAGGTTGAATTAGAAGTGAGAGACATTAGTAGAATCGGACGAATTAAACGCAAATGAATTGTTACTTTATCAAACAACAATGACGAGTTGAGTTGATGAGCTGTTTTATTGATGCATTATCTCCTTATTATTTCCTTAACTTTGCAAAGGATACTGCCGAGGTATTAATACAGTTCTATCGATCTATTCACTGTGTTGGATCATGTCTATGAAGATTCTCATTCATCCAGGTCATGATTTCCAAAAAGGGTTGAGTTGTAAGAAACTGGACTTCTTCTTGGAGTTGGAGTTTCAACTCCAAGAAGAAGTCCAGTTTCTTACAACTAAACCTTTTTTTGGATGTGTTGGATCCTATGCCTCAATCTTTCAGCCATAACGACATCTTCTGTCGCTCTGTGCTCAATACTGTCCTGCCTGCGGTCCAGATCGGTCTGTTTTTCATCTCTCTGGCAAAACACGAAGAGCAGAATCAAAGTGAGATGAAACCTTTGGGACAAAGAACAAGATGGAACCAGGTAGCTGGTAAACAGCAGTCTCCACAACTGCCACCCAAATCACACTGCCCCAAACCTCTGGGTAGTGAGCCCACTGCAAGTCGTGTGGATCGGGTTGATGATGGATTAGAACCAGAAGCCTTGTGGACCTATGTCCGCATCCTCATCCACTAAGCCACCACTGCCGCTCGTATAATAATTAGACCATTAACTCATATGTCTACTTCCGCCTGGTGATTAGAGGGTTTTAACTGAGCTGACGTTCTCATGTGTATTAAGATGTGATGTCCAAACCAGCCACCAGGGAGCACAGGCTGGAGGGCTGCGTCAGGAAGGACCTTTGGCCAAATAAACATGAGTCACAAAAATGATCGGCAGACGATGTTGAAAAAAAACAGGGAGATGGAAAACGTTGCTCTGAGTCAGCTTGAAGAAGGATGTCCAGTGATACATCCCATTTACCGGTTACTTTGTATTAGCAGCATATTAAAATGATTATGGAATATTGATAAGACTGTTTCTGGGTTTTTTTTTTGCCAAACCTACGGTAATCACACCCAGGGTCCTCAGACATTTTCCTCAGTTTTGGGAGTAAATTGCTGCATATATTGGTATTTGTTGCTCTCAGATTCGTAAGCATTTGGACAATGTAGGGATAAGTTCACATAGTACATCTCTAGTGTTGACAGTTTTGCAGACTGGCCTTGTACAAATTCTACACAACATTGCTCAATAATGTAATGAGGGATTTACCTACAGCAACACACAACGTTTTCGCCCAAACGCTGCGCTCCACACAGCCACTCATTACCATCCACTTTCTGTACGGGAGCATTAGTCGACGTTGCTCAAGCTGCGTATGGAAAGATGGTTGACATTCTTGCAGTGTTAATGTCATCATGATGGCCTGACCATGAGCCCGCAAACTGACAGACCATCATCTGCATCTGGCCTCCAGGCACGCTTGTGGTCCACTGCCTCTCAAGACGGAGAGCACAACGAGAGAGAACCAAAATTTGCAGTTGTTTAAAGGTTACATAACACAATATTTGGAGGTGATCTATTTCTTAGAAGGACTGTGGCAGTGCTGGTGACGCATCCGTGGTTGTGGTCAGGCCGGGAGATTCCAATCATATATTGGCTCCGTGCTGCGCTCGAACGCAGCGAAAGTTAAACCTCCTGAATACAATGAGCAATGAGAGGAGGATCAAATAAATCCCAGCATCAGGCTTCATCTGTGCACGGCCAACGGCATAAATGGATAGAAGTCTTTCATGGTCTGGTGTGAGCCATGACAAAAGCTCAGAGTGATGCATCGAAAAAAAGAGGGCCCCACGAGACCAGAATGTGAATATACGTTCACATATATGTATATATGTACAGTCACACTTCTTTTTCTCCTCTCAACCTTCTCTTACATCCAATCTCCCAAAACAAACCTGGATAAATATCAACCCAAGTCAAACATTAAAAATTAAAATTAACAGGGCCAAGAAATCCCTCCATGATGCGTTCAAGTGCAAGGATGCACCGCTGGTCCTCAAGCCTGATCGACGGAGACAAGTCAATAATGAGGGTCCCCTCTTCCTTTACATGGGCTAACGTAGTTTAGATTAAATGCAAACAAAATAATGACGGAGACGCGGACATGTCGGACATTTGTGAAAGTGGAAATTTTAGCCACTGTTGTTGAATGAAGGCCTTGTTTCTGTTCTAGGATTTGTGGTCGACTCTGCCTGATTCTCTTCTTTATTATGTGCCAGACACATATTTATTGGACACAGATTTGAAGCTGAAGGCAGGAGAGTCCAACACATGCAGTTGCTCAGGGATGTCATCCGGCCCGGGGTCTGGATCGTCTTTTGCACCTTTTTGTTTGAAAACAAACTGGTTTTCATTTTCTCTGACTTAAAGTTTCTTCTCTAGAAAAAACAAAAATCCACAGACGACACTGACACGGTCTCACGGATTGTCTCCGAGGAGCTGTGACGGAGACGTGACAGCAATTTTACACAAAACAGACCCATGACTACCTCCATGTTGGACACAGTCTGAGGGACTTTTAGAGAAATGACTCAGTAAAATGCGTCGTCACAAACTCATCAGCTCACAGATCACAGTTACTGTTTCAGAGCTGCTTTAAAGGTCAGTGATCTAACAATGTTTGAACCTTAAGAATAAAAACTAAGATTATTAGTTAAATAACTGGAAATGTGTAATACAGAAATTTTAGATTTGTGCAAACATTGAATCTGGAAACAAAAACTTTATCCTATTCATATATAAGAACAAATAAGAAAATAAAAACACATCAGTAGTATTTTTTTTTACTTGTTTGTCTCTTGTCCAATTCTTTGCTTTTTTATTTTTTAATAAAAGGGTAAATCTTTTACTTTCAGGCCAACAACAAAAAGACCCAGAAGTGATTTTGCTCTAACATATGCTCTACACCACTAATACTACAAAAACTACTAGTATACAGAGGTTACATACTGGTGGGCCAACTGCAGTAAACACCCTCTAGGATATACAGTATATCCCTCTCCCTCCACTTAGTCTTTAGTTGATCATTGTTAGTTGATGCCTGATCTGTTCACCAGTAAGTTTGTGTTTCTTGAGTTTCCTTGTTAATAAAACCCTGTTTTACCGCAAATGAGTGAAACTGGTTACTGCATTTTGTGTCCTCCCTACTACTTGCTCCACCACTCGTAAGACTGGTGGGCCAAATATAAATACATTTAGGACCAGATTTGGGCCCCAGGCCTCGGTTTCATGCTAGTGCTTCGCTGCGGTGGTTCACAACTGGACTTTCTCCAGGATCCACCATCACCCCTTAATGACAAGCCTGGTCCAAGAAAAACTTCAACTTTTTATTTAATATGACGTTCTGTAAGACTTCGTCTGACGGATGGACTAAAGACACCACCAATAGGTAGAAGACAGGAGACAGAGCTGGAGGTGGAGGAGTTAAAGATGCTGAGGTTCTCTTTAGGAGAGACAAGGTTGGACAGGATCAGGAATGAGGTGATTAGAGGGACAACA
>JAFBJS010004923.1:103613-116091 GCA_016785265.1 Paraplagusia blochii
GTAGAAGAATGATCCTAGAGATGGAGCTACCAGGTAGGAGACAAAGAGGAGATTGATGGATGCAGTGAGGGAGGACATGGAGGTAGTTGGAGTCAGAGTAGGAGACACCGCACCCACCAGTTGACACACTGCTTTACTTTTAATTTACAGCGTCTTCAAGTCTTAGAGTGTAGTGTAATATTTCAGGAAGTGTAATACTTCGAGCAGGTATTATTCTGATGGAGAGCCTCCTTCTCAAAAGTACAAGAAAATTTACAAGGTTGTAAAAAAACATGCTGTCAAAACTTCATCAGCTCATGCAGCCACACCAGCCACGTAGGCAATAACACTTCATATGAAACATATTCATCAAAGTGGACACTCAGGTCAAAAAGCAAAAACAGGTCCTCACAGTAATATTTCCATCATAAAAACGTCCAAATAATACTCTGTGACTGTCTCCTTTATCAGCAGCCTAGTAAATCTCACTGCACACTTCCTCTCACACTCCCATAAATGAAATGTTTAGTAAACACTTGTAGTTTTCCGCAGTATGAGTACGAGCAAGAACCAACCTTGTGATTTTATACTTGATGTTTTAAACAAATAAATACATTTTAAAAAAAAGAGTTTTTATTTCTAAAAGCACATAGATAAACAGACAGGACAGAAAGGGAGATGTTCACAGACGAACAGGAAAATACACTTAGAAAACAAAACTTTTGAAAATCAACATTCAGTAAAATTTGTTGAATATAACCACTTTTCATCGTCAGCAGATACACTGTTCCCGCAGCAATAAGTGGAGACTGTACGTGTGATGCAGTGACATCAGATGTACTGGGTGTCCAGGCTGGGTTCACATGACTGAAGGCTGCTGTCATCCTAATCTGTCCAGACACAGATGGGAACATGTGTCACCAGAGAAGAACGTAAGGTTATCATCGTTCACCGTGCTCAGATTTCCCATTCTCTCTCTATTAGATTGTTGATTTTTCTCTCCTCTCTGCCTGAGCTCCAGCTTCCTCCTCCTCCTGCCATCAGCTTTTCCTATCTTCAGATGTCAATCAAACCAGGAGAGCATTGTTGGGCAACACTGTAGTGTCATCCCCGGATTATTAATCCTAATTGGACTATTGCTTTTTTTTTTAAATGGCAACATTGGACAGATCTATGAAGAAGTATTTTTCAATGTTCCTGGTGATATTGTACTTTTCATTCATTCATCTTCATCTTCTTATCCCTTACGGCAGAGCTGGGCAAACTAAGGCTCGGGGGCCGGATGCAGCCCGATTGACGTTTTAATCCGGCCCGCCAAACTTGTCCTAATGATCCTGTTAATTTATATTATCATTATCCTTCTACCTTTTCCTAGCATTTCCCCAATAGATAGTCTAAAGAGGCTTGAAACAGTTCATCTTTATTCAATACTTTACTCATTATTTATCTTAGTTCACACAAATACTCAATCTTTCTGATCCTGACTTGGCCAGTGAGTCCGATTTTAGTACCACGCGTGGCCTGCAGGTCAAAATAATTGCCCAGGCTTGTCTTATGGGGACAGCAGTCTCCACCACTGTCACGCAAATCGCACTACACCATACTGTGAGCCTTCCTGTGGGTGGTGAGCCCACTGGAAGTTATATGATATGGGACAGAGCTGTGATCAGAGCTTTGTGGACCTAAGCCCGCTTCCCTAACCACATTGTACATTTTGACACCATAAAAAATGCCTCAAAGACAACACTCAGCACACTAGTGACAGAGATAACCTGAGGGTGGAGAGGATAGAGTCGTCAGTGAGTCCAACACCACGCTGGAGACACGTGACAGCTCTGGCAGCAGTCGTCATGGCTCTGTGGCCCTGAGAATCCCAGATCTCTGGTGGAGGACATCCTCATAAATCACCAAAGTGGCTGTTTTTATGTGGGCCCTGCACTATATCCTTTTATCTTCACTATTTAACTACTGTGAGCCTGATAGACACAGACAGTAAAATGGATGAAGTGCGATAACCAGGGGAGAGGCCACCGTAGTAATATATCACCGGCCCCTCTGGGATCGGCCTTCTACTGTCACACTGACAACCACAGGAGATAATCTGGGTGATCACTGCACAAACTGCCAGGTGGCGCTCCATGAAAGTGTTGAGTTTCAGGTAAGAAATGACAACGGTGGAGGAACGGCCCAGCCTTCTACAAACCATGAGAATTTTCTTGTTGGACTTTTGTTCTAGACTTAAAATGAATTAGAAAATTAACTAAAAATGGGATGCAAAGAAACAATAATATCCCATATGTTTTATGCTTTTATTTTGAAAAACGGTTTCAATTCTTTTCTTTGATTTCAATGCATTGTACAGAGTGTGTGGTTGTTCTGCTGAAATGTGAAATTTTCCTTCATTTGAAGCATTACAGGAACAGACTAGAGATTTTCTGCCAATTTTTTTCTGTCCTGGTATTCAATATCCTACAGTGGAAGGAGAAACGCTGCACCTCCTGGCTCCTATCAGAAGGACTTTTATTGCCTGTGACGTTTCAACCACACAGACTCGTCCTCAGACCTGTGACAAACACAGAGTGGCCATGTGAAATGTGTCAAAGTAAATACATTTGCTCCGACACTGATGGGACCTGACAGGACAATGGTCAACGCATGAACACTTTTTTATTTTCACCGGCCAGGTAATCTGGCCACCGACGAGTCCCGGTGGAGGGAGCTGAGGAACTGCACAATGTCAAGTTCTACAGACCTTGGATACACAAAGAGGTTTGGATTTTTATATAAGAAAGTCTCTACCAGGTCAGGGGGACAACCGCCCCTCCCCCCACAGGAACCTTCCTCCAGGTGGTGAGTCCACTAAAAGGAGCCAATCACCTTAACTGGGATTTGATCCTGTCCAGGCGGTGAACCCTGGACTTCCACACCAATGACAGAGACATGTCTCTGGGCCAAAGCACCACCCTTAAATGTAGTAGAGAATGGTTAGATCAACAAACAGAACTCCAGGAGTCAATTATTGATCTGATTGAAACCCGCCAATACGCGAGAGCATAATTACCTGTACTTCATTTAAAGCTCCGGTCTCGTAAACATGCCATGATTGTTGTTACATTCATGGACGCTCGTCCTGAAGCTCCAGAGACCAACTGATCATCCCTGTAAATGGGAAACTAAAGGCTGGCTGCACGTCAGAGGCCACAGTGGGACTGCGATCAACGTCCTTCTCCTTCCTTTGACTTACTCTCAAATGAGCTATGAATAACACCAACTATGACTGCAGGAGTCAGAGCCCAAAAATAGAGGAGAGACATCAGCACACGTAGTGTCTCATTCAATGGGAGGAGGAGGCTGAGGAAACACACCGCTGATGAATCTTTGATGCTCCTCTGTTCTCCTCACAGGATTAATATTCCTGAACACTAGTGTCACTAGTTTAGCTTCATCTTTATGTTTCGGCACAACGACAATCTGAGGAGAACAAGGACTTAAGCAAGATTTAGGTTCAAGTTTTCGTCTTTTGTCTCTCCCTTAAACATAGTCCAATGTGTCCGACTGATGTAAGTCTGAGAAGACAAGGAAATTCCCAACACAAATGTTTCATCCAAACACTATCCCTGGATCATTCATCCATTCATGTTCTACATCTTGTCTGTTGTGTGGCCATGTTGTGAGCCTTCCTGTGGGTGGTGAGTCCACAAGAACTTATGGGGGTCAGGACGGTGCTATGATCAGAGCACCTCAGTGGCAACCTGGCAGAAATATATGCTGCTGATCCTACTGTCTTTCATTATTTTGACTTGACTGTGCAGTCAAGTTCTTCAAGTTCTGGTAAGACCCCAGGCCAAGGTTCTGGATGAGTTTGGCATTTCATCTTGATGATGAAGGGCTGTACTCAGCACAAGTCCAACACCGTATCCTTCTGGAACCTTATCTTCTCTTGTTAGATTAAGGCAGGGCAGAAGAGAAGAAGTGGGATGATGATATCTTCTTGCATCTTCTACTCTAACCCCAACTACCTTCATGTCTTCCCTCATAGCATCCATCAATCTCCTCTTTGTCTCCAAAGCTCCATCTCTAGGATCATTCTTCTACCAATTTGTCCACTGTCCCTCCACTGAACATGTCCAAACCATCTCAATCTCGCTTTAGTTGTCCCTCTAATCACCCCATTCCTGATCCTGTCCATCCTTGTCTCTAGGATCTAAGAGAATCAAGGTAAAAAGTACAAGTTGTCACCAACGCTGGTCCTCTTGTGACAAACCCTCTCCTAAGGTTTCCTTTCTATCATACACTTATAGACGACACCGAAGGCAGCAGAGGGGTGAGATTTTTTATGACGGAACACTCACTTTAGCACAGCCTTCCTATTAAAAAATCTCCCATAGGTTTATGAAAATACCCTGCGGATAACTGCAAAATTTATACTGTGTCAAGTGAAGGCGTATCAAACTCTAAGTATCTGGTGATGAGCAGTGAAACTAGCCAGAGAAAAGCACTTAGCTGCAGAAATTTAACAAGTTTTAAGAAATCCAACTTTTCAGAACGTTTCATCGTAAACTATTTACAGTCCTACCTGTCTCCTGCCAGGTACCTGTCAGTTCTTTGTCTTCTACAGCTGGAACACATTTAGTCTGGACTTCAAACTGTCCATGGACTTGTCGTTATAGACTGGGTCACGGGTGAAACAGATGTTTAATAGGCACTCGGAGATATCCCAGAATTCATAGAGATCCATTAAGAGAGACAGGTTATGTTACCTTAACACCTAAAAACAGGCATGGGCAAAGATTTTGACCGCAGGACCACAGTGGGTAGTAACATTTGAAATGGGTCTGGGTCAGGAGCACAAAATAAAGCATTTGCTCAGTGGACCTCAGTGATAACCTGACAGCTGGTGGATTTGAACCAGGAACCCTCTGTATCCAACTACAGTTCATTAACTACTAGGTTATTACTACCTTTTTGAGACTTATTTAACATAAGAAGAACCAGGATTGCAAAACTACTAGATTGGCCACAAGCAGTCATTCTGACTGCGAGATTCTAGAACCTCAAAAATCGTTCATGACACATTCCAAACTCATGACAAACAAGCCCACAAGCCGACACTGCATGTGTTTATTTCATTTGTGGATTCAAACCTGTCAATAGAAGATACTGAGATAATTTGGACAACTTTGGCAAGACAGAAAGTCCAACTAACCGCATCCAGCCCTTGGGTCTTAGTTTGTCCCGATCTGCCTCAAAGGGTTGTGAGTTTGATGCCATACCCAGCAGGGTATATGCCGTCTGCAGTTAGATGATAAGACCTGTAGGTATCAGGACTGGGACACATAATCACAGACGATATATAAGTAGAAGTAAGTGTGTGTAGGAACAGACATTACACCAACTTGTACTTTTTTGTAATTTCTCAGATGCTGGAGGCACAACACTAGTGAAGAAAACCACATTTCTTTGTTAACAAGTCTAAATAAATGAGAAGTCAGTGATTCAGCTGCCGGGCATCGCAGTGAAGTGACTTTTAGGTTGTCATTTCAAGAGGAAGCTGCAGGGCTTTAACTCTGCTCCCGCTGCAACACCATCACCCCAGTCATGGTGAACCACATGAAACTGATTGTGGTGGAGCATGTGGCCCGTGGGCTCTTAAGGTGCAGGTTCTGAGAGCCACGTCTGAACAGGCAGAATGGTTATTATGAATATCTTCAAGGAACTGAAAATTATTCAGTATTTGGGCTGAATATTGGAGTAAACTGTGTTTTTACCAAAACATCATCAGATCTTCAGTGTGTTATGAATAATATATGTGTGAGAAGGAGTGAAAAACAAGGAGCAGAACTTTGAAGAGGGTCAAGCTCGGCGATAACCTCATGACGTCCAGAGTGGACGTCCACTCCTCTACCACTACAGTACACGACAGAACAGAGACAGAGAGGGAGAGGGTGTAGAAGGTCTGTGTTGGGGAGTGTAAGGGATGAAAGTGGCACCTCGGGGTGGGGGGAGGGAGGGAGTCACAGAACCTGAGGTTGTCACTGAGCATTAAGTCAAAGCCAGTTGGATCTGGGCCCAGGTGGCAGTGAGAGAGGAGAGAAAAAAAAAAAGTTGACTAATAAGAGTCAGTGGTTGATGTGCGACATCAGTGCATATATGCACACAGACGGAGAGGAGTTCAGAAAGACGCAGGTCGATTGTTTACCGCGCATTAATGAATTCTCGTTATTTCAGGAAAATATGGATGAAAGAATTCAGAGCAAGGTTCAACTCCGTGCCGAAGTACAGAAGATCGTAGTAGCTAATTAAAACATTCGCTATGTGACGGTTACGTTCAAGGGGTGTGGATTTCCTCCGTTCTGTCGTAGCACAGAACGAACGCATCTTTTTATTCATGGCAATAATGACACAAACCGTCTACGGTTACTGTCCTTCGAGAAAAAAAAAAAAAAGTTGACTAATAAGAATCAGTGGTTGATGTGCGACATCGGTGCATATATGCACACAGACGGAGAGGAGTTCAGAGAGACGCAGGTCGATTGTTTACCGCGCATTAATGAATTCTCGTTATTTCAGGAAAATATGGATGAAAGAATTCAGAGCAAGGTTCAACTCCGTGCCGAAGTACAGAAGATCGTAGTAGCTAATTAAAACATTCGCTATGTGACGGTTACGTTCAAGGGGTGTGGATTTCCTCCGTTCTGTGCTACGACAGAACGAACGCATCTTTTTATTCATGGCAATAATGACACAAACCGTCTACGGTTACTGTCCTTCAAACGTGTCATTTCACCGATAGAATGTGTGACTGTTGGTAAATAGGTGAGGACTGTAGCGGGCCGTGGGGACGCTGTTTGATGTTGCCCTCATTTTCTGCCAACCCTGGGAACATCAGACAGGGGCAGCCACAGTCGGTGTACTCACTGCCCCCACATCATTATCTCCAGCTAACCTGATGAAAGGAAGCATACATTAACCGTGGCTTCAGCTTTGATCACAGGGGCTCAGTTCTATGCTGTTAACATGTGCAAAGATGAGGTGTCCAAACCTCAGAACAGACCAGCAGGGGGACCGTGAGTTCAGCAGCTATTAGGAATGACATGGAAAAATTGTTGAAATTTGCATTATTATAATTATTATTGTCGTTGTTGTTGTTGTTGTTGTTGTTGTTCACTATCTCCAGAAGGAATTCTCCTCGTAAAACACATTACTGGAAGATACAACTTTTTTAAGTTGGTGGTTTATAGCACAACTGTCTGTAGATGCTTTATACTTTGTCAGTGCATACTCTCTCTACTACTCTCTACACAAACTTTCCATACTAGTGGCTGTATATACTGTGCATGCTACTCTCCTTAGAAACTGTCCGTACTACTGTCAGAAGATACTGTCTATAATACTGTCTGTAGGTAATGTCTATACTACCATCAGTGGATACTTTCTATATGGATTCTTTATATATCTATACTACAATCAGAAGATATTGTCTAAAACTACAGGTTGAAGATACTGCCTATATTAGTCTCAGTAGATACTGTCTATACTAATGTCTGGAGATACTGTCTGTAGTACTCTCAATAAATACTGTCTATACTATCGTCTCTAGATACTGTCTATACTACTGTCTGTAGATACTGTCTATACTAGTGTCTGGAGAAACTGTCTGTAGTACTCTCAATAGATACTGTCTATACTATCGTCTCTAGATACTGTCTATACTACTGTCGGTAGATACTGTCTATACTAGTGTCTGGAGATACTGTCTATGCTACTGTGAGTAGAAACTGTCTCTACTTTTGTCAGTAGATGCTGCTTATATCTCTGTCCATGGTTACTGTCCATACTTCTGTCAGTTGACATTGTAACAGTATCTACTGACAGTAGTATAGACAGTAATACTGCCTATATTACAATCTACACTACTGTTGGTAGATAATGTCTATATTACTGTCCATGGATATCAGTGACAGCTGTCCATACTACTGTCTGTAGTTGCTGTCTATACTACTGTCTGTAGTTGCTGTCTATACTACTGTCTGTAGTTACTATCTATACTACTGTCTGTAGTTACTATCTATACTACTGTCTGTAGATACTGTCTATACTTCTATCTTAAACCAGTGTTATAAGCACTTTCTTGTCAGTTCTGCTGCCTTCATGCACATTCACAGACACAGGTTAACAGACAGTGTAGAGGAGTGTGGGGCTGAGTTGGAATCACAGCCAAGTGTTTGCTGATGAGGAAGCTCCTGCCCTCAGTTTCCTCTGCAGATCAATGAGCCTGATGTGGGTTTTGCGTCATCACAACATTTTGGTGTTGACAGTCAACACCTTCTGTTGGTGAACACGACACCTGTGCCTAGAGAGAAACACAAAAATCCCAGTCACACACACTCCACTCAGGTGCTGAGGAGCTATATCAGGTTAATCAAGGAGAGTGTCTATGTCCAGAAGACAAGACTGGGAGATAGAGTCTCCATGTCGGGTCTGTCTGTGTCCCCTCTCCCTGTCAGTTCCTGCTGTCTTAGTTAATATTATCACATTCACCAGTGATTTCTGCTCTTTGTCCCTGGTTTTTGGGTCAACAAATACATTTTTTGAACTGATTGAAGAAATCAGTCTCCACCTCCGCTCCTTAGAAGGTGGAGGAGTTTGGATATTGAGGATCAACTGTTCAGTGCAGTGGAGACTGTGGAAAAGAGGAGAAGAATAGAGGACAGTCAGAATGGAACAACTGGAGAAAAGAGTCAGGAGTGATCTGTGATAGAAGAGAGTCAGCTAAGGAGAAGGAGAAGGTTTACAGGACAGTTGTGAGACCAGCCATGATGGATGGACTAGAGACACTAGGAATAGGTAGAAGACAGGAGACAGCTGGAGGTGGAGGAGTTAAAGATGCTGAGATTCTCTTTAGGAGAGACAAGGATGGACAGGATCAGGAATGAGGTGATTAGAGGGACAACACAGACAGGAATGTTTGGAGAAAAAGAAGCTAGAGAAGACAGATTGAGATGGTTTGGACATGGTCAGAGGAGGGACAGTGGTTATATTGGGAGATGAATGATCGTAGAGATGAAGCTACCATAACCCTAACCTTAATTCATTTCTCTAAAAATATAGATGAACTTCAACTAATTTAGTAAAAAAGCCAGTAATGACACCTCAAAGACAAAACTGTGTTTCAGTTGGACACATTAAAAACACCAGTAATAATAATTGTCCACCTTTTGAACTATGTATATATATATAACATTTCCTACCGACTATACTGTACACACTGCATCAGATTAAACGCAGACACGAGGTGTTCTCAGCGGATGAGACTTTTTTTTTGTTGATGTCCACCTCACTGCCAGATAAAGCCACCAATTAGTCATTGACAAAACATGTGCAGTGCGTTTGTTAAACTACAGTCAGGGCCTGTTGACGGTGACCAGAGACAGACACTCTCTGCTCCGACTGTTGTTTACATTCACATGAGTTCAGTTCCTGTATTTTCACAGGGCGCTATGGAAGAGAAGGAAAGCAGGATTATCAAGACTTCCTCTCACCTAGATGACCCTGTCTATCAGTATCTGGACATGGAAGTACACAGACACCTGCATGTGAGCAAGGACAGATGGTTTTACACAGCACCGCTGCTTTGTACAGTTTTTTTTCTTTTCCTTTTTTTTTTTGTTCAGTGTTAAGATAAAGAGAACCAGGACAGAGAGGGAAGGCAGGAAGATACGGAAATATAATTTAATCCTGAAGCTGCATTTTGTAGGTTACTCATACACAGTGTTTGAAAAACAAGGACATATAAAACACAATCAACAAAATATATACGATAAAAAATATGCAATTAAACTACTTGTTTAAAAACCATAACTGCTGCTACGTCTATATGATTTATATCATTACCATTTATTATTATTGGGCTTTTTCTCTAGTGGGCAGCTTGGAGCAACCAAGGAGCAGTGAGTGGGCACAGTACCATGCTCAGTGGATCTCAGTGGTAACCTGGCAGCTGGTGGATTCGAACCTGCAACCCTTCTGACCCAGGATTGGTTCCTTAAACGTTAGGCCACCACTGCCCCCTGGACTACATTATAATTATTACAAAATATGTGATATATCTATTGTAACTACAGTATTACCTCTGTGTAATATCATTCTTTTTCCATATTTTTATAACTACCTACTAATAGATTGATAATGTATTATGAATATATACTATTCTTTTCTAATCAGCTTGTGCCTTATTTAAGGGTTCCCGCAGACAATCAACATTTCCCATCTCCCCCGTCCTCTGTATCTTCTACTCTGACTCCAACTACCTCCATGTCCTCCCTCACTGCACCCATCAATCTCCTCTTTGTCTCCTACCTGGTAGCTCCATCTCTGGAGTCATTCTTCTACCAATGTATCCACTGTCCCTCCTCTGGAATTATAATTGCACCATTAAATGTGTATTATTATATTATCTATATTACAGTCATGTTTCTAATTATATTATTATATTCATTATTTAACAGCAATATCATATTGACACATTACCCATTTGCACAAACATCTTTTTGTTGCTGTTATTGATGTTGATATTTGTTTATTTTCCAGACAGTAATAATCATAATTAATCATGTTTTTCCAATGTATGAATTATTAACCTTATCATTTTATAAATTCTTGAACAGTTGTTTTATTAATGATCTCAGTGATAGTTCACATGCACAGCAGCGTAAATGATAAATAATGTCCTGAATCTTCAGTCAAAATAATAAATAACAGTTTTAAGTTTGACCATGACGATAATGCGATATAAAAGGTGGTGAATTGA
Organism: Paraplagusia blochii; assembly: GCA_016785265.1. Classification (NCBI taxonomy): domain Eukaryota; kingdom Metazoa; phylum Chordata; class Actinopteri; order Pleuronectiformes; family Cynoglossidae; genus Paraplagusia; species Paraplagusia blochii. The sequence continues at coordinate 114,403 of JAFBJS010004923.1, forward strand.
GCGGTGAGTTAAAAAGACAAAAAATAAAGTAATGTAATAGGGAACGGTGAGAGGAAAGGGGAACAGGTGGGGCAGAATGTTTATTTGATGAGGGTTGATTACTGTCGGACAAGGTGAAGCGAGTACTTGTGGAGGGTGTGATCCCTACAGGGAGAGAAACTGGGACGGAGGGACAGAGGGAGGGGGCAGTGTGTGTGTTGTAACAGAGCGAGATGGGAGGAAAGGGGAATAAAAGTGAGCAAATACAGAGGGAGAAACTGCTTTCAAAACATCTGGGAACCATCAGGGAGCCAGAGGAAAAAAAAACGCTGGAATCAGCTGAAAATCTCTGCTCCCCTCACTGCACTGCTTTCCTGCTCGCCTGCTTCATATTCAACGAACACCTTCCCCCAAAAGACAAGAGAAGAAGGGTGAGGGAGAAGGGTGAGGAAAGACTCTCCAAAAACACAGGGAGACCTGCTCCCAGTAGACAGGTCAGACTTCTGTTATCATGCATGTATCTGCAGCATTGGTCAGCAGAGGGTCAGGGGTTAGAAAATGTTTGACCAGTGTTCCTGGAGCTCTATCATCTGCACAGTAAAAGACCTGACCTTCCATACTGTAACATCTGCTGCAGTCGTTCATCTTTTTAAAATATCACATTTCACTAAAAATTACTGCAACCTCCGTTCAGTTTTTCACCACCTGTAGGGGGCGTTTTAAGAAAGATGTGTTTCACACCAATGTGCACAACCAAATGTGACCAAAGTGAACAGCACTGAACGCACAGGGAGCAGTGGGTGGGGATGGTGCCGTGGTGTCAGTGGATGTGGCAACTGGTGGATTTAAACCTTCAAACACCAAGTCAAGTTCTAGTCTCTAGGCCACAACTGCCTTTATGAGACTTATCTAAAACTAAAACAACAAAGATTGCAAAACTACTAGATTGGCCGTGAGCAGTCATTCTGACCGCGAGTCTGTAAACCTCAAAGACAGTTCATTGACACATTCCAAACTCATAACAAATAAACCTGTAAGCCAACATTGCATGTGTTCATTTTATATGTGATTTATTTATATAAAAAAAGTGCTAAGCATAGTAGACTTTAATATATATAGACTTTAATATAGTTTATATTGCAAAGAGCTACACATAGGCCCCTTATCTATCTCACATTAGTTCCAAAACCGTCCACAATTAGTCAAAAACTACGAATAACAGTTATTTATTATACTATAGTTACCTTTTACGAATCCTTTAGGGGCCGTCATGGTGTTGTAAAATATGGCTAAAAAACGGAAACTTTCACTTTCACGTACAATACCCTTTATTAATTAATTTTGTTTGGCTAGAATTTTTTTAAACACAAAAATAACAAAAATATTGAATATAATAAATATATATATATACAATTATATATATATGTATATGTATACATACATATATGTATATATGTATATATATATATATATATATACAGTCATTGAAAAAATGCTTAGACCACTCTTTCTTTAATTTCTTGTCCATTTAAAAGTCTGCTTCCACTTAATCTACATTAATCTGGACAAATATAATAACAACCATAAAGGCTCATAATTAAGTTTAATTTCAGAGCTGATTTCTGGCCATTTTGCATGGTTTTATTGACAGTGACAAAAATCACTTCCGTTCCTACATCACTAGCAATAACATTGTACTGACAAATACAG
>JAFBJS010004923.1:124220-136495 GCA_016785265.1 Paraplagusia blochii
TGAAATTCTGTCAAATTAATTCAACCAAAGACCTTTTTGTCATTAGAAGGACAACACAGGACAGGTTTAAAGAAAAAGCTAGAGAAGACAGATTGAGATGGTTAAGACATGTTCAGAGGAGGGACAGTGGATACATTGGTAGAAGAATGATCCTAGAGATGGAGCTACCAGGTATGAGACAAAGAGGAGATTGATGGATGCAGTGAGGGAGGACATGGAGGTAGTTGGAGTCAGAGTAGAAGATACAGAGGACAGGGGGAGATGGACAATCTTAATAGGCTGTTGCAACCTCTGAAAAAGGGACAAGATGAACAGAGAAGAGGAATAAACTTCCCTCCAAAAAATGTGACTTATACCGTCATATGGTGTTTTTTATGGCTGGTGCCACTTATACTCCAGAGTACTACAACTATAGTCCGGAAAATCACAGGACAACAATGAATTCATCAAAATTTAATTGGTGGATTTTGTCTCTATTGTGCGTCTGGTCAATGGCTCATAGACAACATCTAGATTCTAGGTCAGTGGTTCTCAACCTGGGTTCGATCGAACCATAGGTGTTCGGTGAGACGGTCACAGGGGTTCGGTGGGGCCTCTGCTGTGGAGGTCAAGACACCGCGGAGGTCAAGACACACCAACTCACCATACTAAGGTTGGGTTCGGCAAATGTGCACATGAAACTGGTGGGGTTCTGTAGCTCCAACAAGGTTAAAGAACCACTGTTCTAGATGTTGTCTATGAGTCATCCTAGATTCTAGAATGACTACTTTTAAAACTCAGGCCATTGTCCCCAAAAGTATTAATCCAGCACTTGCGTCTTAACCAACCTACTGCTCGGTGCAAGGTGAGACTGAACAAATAACATGTGTTTTGACTGAGTAAAAAAGCAAAGATCAGTGGATGGACTGATGTAGTTCACTTCTTTAAGTTCTTTAAATGCACTCTTTAGGTTCTAATCTGTCAACGTAGAATCGTATTAAAGTGAAGCAATCCTACAGCAGGGGTTGTTTTAAAAAGCAGAGTAGAAGCGTGACAATGTTCCCATATGGTGACCTCAGCATCACACAGCATCAGATCCTCCAGAGACGTAAACACAAAGGAACTATGTTATAGAGCAGCACCTTAAGGATTAGACAATTCTCTCTGTTTCAGATGTGTTGAAGAAAAGCTGATGCTGCCCATGGTTAATGTGCCTTCACTAATTGGTTTCCCTGCGGAGTCAGCAAACAACTCCGACCATTTATTCCTGTATCTGTCATCGCCACATATACGTCCTCTGCCGTTGACCATCATAAATAAGCCTGTCAACCCTTTCACAGTCTGTGGAATCAAACGCCCCGATGCTGTGCGGGAATCAGAAACTTACTGACCTAAATATACTCTGTTTACAAAGTAAAAGTCTCATTTGTTTGTCCTGCCCAGCTGCTGGTCTCTGTTTTGCGTTTGCCTTCTCATTTGTTCTTTTGTTATGATCTGCTGTTCCCTGTTCATCTGCCTTGTGTCCACTCTTCCTGCCTGTATTTTGTTAAAGAGAATAGAAGCCAGGCTTCACCCTTAAGCATGGTACACGGACCTATTCATATCACGGGTTTTTTTTTTTTTTTTTTTTTTTCTTTTTTTTTTTTTTTTTGCTTCTTCTGTTGCAGATGTATATGAGTTAGGACAATGCAGACAAGTTCACATCCTTGACGCACAAAAATGTACAAAAATCTATATTCAATTTGAATTTGTGGCAAGAAGCACTATTATTCTATTAAATAGAATTTATTTAAATATGAATAATTATATTTCTCTTAATCAAAGAAAAAATAGCGAAAACATTGTTTTCAGAACAATTAAATACTCTTCCACTAGGGGGCAACTAACAGGTATAAAACAAAACTAAACGCTATTAGGATTGTGTTTAGTTTTACTAGATTTTACTATCGAATATGAACAATGTGAGTAAACTGGACCTGAAAGTATTACACACACTCCTTGTGACAGTGTTATTCAGCAGTGTGACACAGTCTTTTGTTCTATTTTCTTGCGTTTGATTTGCTGAATTACTGACTTATTTATGAAGATAAATCTGTCACTATTGTTTAACTGCAGTCTGTTGTGGAGTCTGAGGGCAAATCAGTGCAGCGCAGTGAGGGAGTGTGATGTTGACTAAATGGCCAAGGGGCCATTGGACATAATGTCGGAGGCTGAGTGGAGAGGCAGCCGTGAATGAGCACAAAGACAGAGCCTGACATTAACTCATTAATTCAGGCCGTCCCTTTGGATGCAGGTCAACTGTAATGATGACTTATGTAACCTCAGTGCACCCACCCACCTTTCATCTCTTTGTAGTGTCCATGTCCACACTGTCAACTGGAACACTGTGAATATGATGTTTCTTTCTCTTATGCAATACGTCATAAAGCAAACTCTCTCAGTAAAGGACTGATGGACTAAAGTTTTTTGGTTTCAGGAGAAATATCTTCTCCTTCTTCTCCTTTCGGCTTGTCCCTTTTATAGGGGTTGCCACAGTGAATCAACATTTTCCATCTCCCCCTGTCCTCTCTATCTTTTACGCCAACTACCTCCATGTCCTCCCTCACTGCATCCACCAATCTCCCCTTTGTCTCCTACCTGGTAGCTCCATCTCTAGGATTATTCTTCTACCAATGTATCCACTGTCCCTCCTCTGAACATGTCCAAACCATCTCAATCTGTCTTCTCTAGCTTTTTCTCCAAACCTTCCTGTCTGTGTTGCCCTTCTAATCACCTTATACCTGATCCAGTCCATCCTTGTCTCTCCTAATGACCACTACTATGGTCTCACCACTGTCCTGTAAACCTGTCCCTTCACCTTAGCTGACTCTCTTCTATCACAGATCATTCCTGACTCTTTTCTCCAGTTGTTCCATCCGGTCTCTACTCTATTCTTCTCCTCTCTTCCACAGTCTCCACTGCTCTGAACAGTTGATCCTAAGTATCTAAACTCCTCCACCTTCTCCACTTCTGCCTCTGTCTTACTACAACTGACCTTCATTCCTCTTCTCTCTAGTCCAAACCTCCACCTCTCTAGGTTGTCTAGTTGTTGCCTACTCTCACCGCAGATCACAATGTCATCTGCAAACATCATCGTCCATGGAGACTCCTGTCTGACCACATCTGTCAATCTGTCCATCACCAGAGCAAACAAGAAGGGGCTCAGGGCCGATCCTTGATGCAGTCCCACCTCCAACTTAGAGTCTTTTGTCCTTCCACCAATACGTCTCACCACCTGCACCAATCTAACATACTTCTCTGCCACTCCTGACTTCCTCATACAAAACCACAGTTCCTCCCTTGGTACCCCGTCAAAGGCCTTTTCTAAATCTACAAAAATACAATACAGCTCCTTCTGACCTTCTCTGTTCTTCTCCATCAACATCCTCAAGGCAAATACTCCATCTATGGTACTCTTTCCCAGAATAAATCCATACTGTTGTTCACAAATCTCTACCTCTTTCCCAAATCTTCATGGTATGGCTCATCAACTTCATCCCTCTGTAATTGTTACTATTCTGCACATCTCCCTTCTTGTAAATCGGCGCCAGAACACTTTTCCTCCATTCAGAAAAAAAAAAGTCTAGTATTTTTCAATCCTCTGCAGCTGCCATGTCTTAAGTATGTCCTTCTGCAATCAGTTACATGATTACTTATAATAATCTGAGAGTTTTCATAAAAATTTACCATAATAACCTCTGATCAGTCACTGCAGCCTCCAGTTTTCTGCAGTTGATAGAAATGTTATCGAGAACACCAGGCATTAAGACACACTAGGAAAGACACTTTTACTGCTCAGAGAGTTGGAAACAAGTCCAGATTTTTTTTTCCCCCACGGTGTCACAACCCTATGCTGACAGGAGGGTTTGACGTCCAGGTCCAAGCGAGGACAGATGGACAGATCAACTCTTCCTCTAATGCGAAGTTTGAAACAATGAAAAACATCTTAGCACATTTGTGCAGGACGTTTCAACAGAGCAATGACGTATCAAATAAACAGTCGGAGCGGATGTGGACATGGGTTGACAGCTATGTCACAACACAGTCTTGCAGTATCTCAAGTAGACTTTAAAAGAAAAACATTGGGATGGAAAAGGCCATTAAAAGGGACCATTAGTGCTTCTTGCTGTAATATTTAATAGAGAAACAGGGAGCTGGCCTGGAAGTCACGTCTAAAAAAGAAGGTTAAGTCGGGTTTAATGATTAAGTCTCACAATCACTCTTTGTTTTTGTAGGCACACGCCATGTGCTCTCTTCAAGAAACCCTTATATGGGCTGTTGTCACACTGACACCCCCTGAACTGTCATGTTTGTGTGTTTTATTCTGCTTTTGTCAGAACAAATGGTCTAAAGCAGTGGTGTCCAAAAGGTAGATCAAGATCTACCTGTAGATCCTGAAGAAATGTTGGTAGATCCTGAAGAATTGTGATTAAAAGTAGAGTTGTTATTGTATTTTAAGATGCACATCACTGGGCTAACGTGAGAATCATATAGGTATATATAACATATATGTTATATGTTATTGTAGAGAGTAAGATATCCAGTTTATATAAGTAAATATATTTAGAGTTCTCAATCTAGGTAGATCACTTCAGCCTGGTCATTTGAAAAGTAGCTCACAAGATGAAAAAGTGTGGACACCCCTGGTCTAAAGGCTGGACGGTCCAAAATACATTTTGATTAGTCAGAGCTTTGTTGAGAAGGTGACCGTATATTTTAGTACTGCATGGAGGAAAACTCATATTTTCACAGTTTGCAACAGAACGCTTCATCTTGGTGAAAAACATATTAAAACCTGTTGTCTGTTACTGTGATACCCAGTGGTAATAATGAAATAAAACAATATTCTAGTTTCAAATAGCCCACAATTGAATTGTGCCTGTTTAGTTGAACACAGCTTATATACTCAAAGGAATTAAAGAAAAAAAAACATCAAAACCTCTGTTCAGTAAAACACACCTTCAAGCCAACTGACCTTTAAAGAAGCGTATGTAGTGAAACACAACAATGTTTATGTTTATATTTACTGACTCAGTGAGAAACCTGCTCCTATTTAGTTGAAATCAATTTACTCAATTTACTCATCATTCTCATTTGTTACAGCCAGATACAGCACAGATTTTGGTTTTCCTGCCTGACATAGATGAACAAACACAAATAAATTGCAGTAAATAAATGATTGTTTTTAATCCAAAGAAGTAAAACTGGACCATTTTTCAAGGTAAACCAAACTAGGTGACACTAGTCTGCCCTGGTACAGTGGTTGGGAATAACTGGTCCAGAGATCCACGCACACACACACTATTAACTCTCGGCTTCACCAGTGATAAGATCTTCTCATTTTCAGCCATATTCCTTCCACAGAAATATGAGATGATAAGACAAAACCATTCCAGTCTGGGATTTGAAGCAGCAGCTAATCACTTTTGTACTTGATGTTATGCCTTCATTCATCACACAGACAGCAGTGCACGCAGCCAAAGCTAAGGGAGGATCCTGCAAACTCAATGTGAAAGTCAGACCCAAGATTTAGGGCCAAGGGAGAGCTAAGCTGCAGCCGGTGGACGGGGTCCAGGTTTGAGCTGCAGAGACAATAAACCCAGGAGTTAGTCTTTAAGGTTTGTGACAAATGGGCTGCATCACGTGTCACCGTGCAGATTCTCCAAACTCATCGTACATCTGTGGTTTTTCTGTGTACGGAGATTTTTTTTTTTGGTTCAGAAAAATATGCAATAAATGAGTGGTTCCATCATGGACATGTTTCATTACCTTCTGCAGACAACAGTGCTGTGCGATATCTACCTCTACAGCTGTCGGCTGATCAAATAACTCATTTAATGACGCTGTCAGGCATAAAGTTGAGGAGAAAAAGTAATTCTGTAAAGATATACGTGAAGTAAGAGAGTTGACCGAATTACAAAACAATAAAATCACCAACATTTTAAGTGATCTATGCCTGTCTGATCCCGTACAAATTCCCGTAAAAAAAAAAAAGAGATTTCAACATGTTTTCAGCTGCTGAATAATTCCTTCATTCATCTCCATCCTTTTAGCTCTTGCTGGGTCTCAGGGACAACAGTCTCCACGACTGCCACACAAATCACACTACACCATATTGTGAGCTGTCCTGTGGGTAGAAGTTACTGTATGTGGGTCGAGGCGACGCTACACTCAAGAGCACTTCAGTGGCAACCTGGCAGCAGGTGGATTGGAACCCAAAGGCAACTGGCAACTCAAGTCCTCTTCATAAATGCTAGGCCACCACTGAAGCCACCTTGACTGAATAAGTTACCAGCAACTGGACTTCTTCTTGGAGTTTTAAGGCGTTCCCTTCCTCAACTGAGGAACTTCATCAGTTTCTGGTTGGTGTCAGAGGAAACTCTGGTAGTTCTACTCCTCTAGACCACTCCCTTCACCACTGGACCTCCATCCTAGGAAGTTGAACTGCTTAGTAATACCAGAGTAGTCTTCTCTAGATGGGTTGGACCACAACGACTCCCATTCACATCTGACATGTGACAAGAAAACTGCCCATTAACATCAGGAGCAGTTTCTGTCTATACGAGGTGTGACCAAAACAACTCTTCACACCTTTGTCCAGTGGTGAAGAGAGTGGTCGAGAGGAGTAGAACTTCTGACATCAACCAGAAACTGTTGAAGTTCCTCAGTTGAGGAATGAAACGTCTTTCAACTCCAAGAAGAAGTTCAGTTGCATATTGGATATCATGACCTGGATGAATGAGAATCTTCACAGACAAACAATTCAACTGTAATCACAGTAGGACACATCAATCACCAATCCCTGAATTTATTACTGGGTCCCAGACAATTGTTGAGCCAATCCCAGTTTCAACCGTAGGAGGGCAGGAACATCCTGCGGGAACAACAAGTTCTGGCAGGAACAACAAGTTCCATCACAGTGAGATAGAGAAAAAAACATATTCATACCTGTGGTCACTTACGAAGGTCCGATCAACGGAATCTCCTGATCCATTGGTTTATGGATTATGAAGTACAACCATATGAACATGATACAGACATAGACAGGTGTCCAATCAAATGGTTCTGTAAATTCCCTGCCTACCAAGGTAACACTGAAAGACATTCTATTTTATCAGGAAGAACAAACCCAATGGAATAGACCTCTGACAATAGTGTAATGGACCATCATAGCTAATAACAAAAAGGTAGGAGCTCTACCAGTGTTTCTAAACATACGTAGATAAATAAACTATGTCAGGGTTAGAATCCTAGCCTTGTGAACCACCATCAATGGGATTGAGCTACTTTGGTTTGAGGAACTAAAGGTGAATGTGGTCCATGGTCTTTAGAAGAAAAAAGAAACAAAGCTTTATTATCGATTATGCTAACACTGGGTGTGCCAACCTGATTGGATCAAAAACACATGTGGAACAGATAAGGGGGTTCCTCGGCCATTTTACAACAGCCAACAGGCTGTAAAGACCTGCTGAACACCATCGAGGGTAAACAAATGATGTTGATAGGATTTGATAACTCCTGGTCCACAGACTAAATCCACACATTAACTGATTATTCCCTCCGTGACAGCTGGTCAACACTGGTCTGTGCTGGACTGCTGTTCACAGGAAATCAAGCAAACGGTGAACTCTGAAGATGCACATTCACATAAACAAAGTGTTCTCTAGATAATATGTATGTCAAGGTAATTTTTTGGCTATCATTTTATTTCCTTAAAAACTTAGTTACACTCTGTTTAAAAAAATGCATGTGATTTACATTTACTTACTTTACATTTTAAAGGATCTGGGTTTTACTTGGAACTATTTATTGTGGTGAATGCACTTGTATTTGAGTAAAGTTTCCAAATAACTGCAATTTTACTTATTTTGTTAGTAGTCTTTAGAAATGTTTACAGGACTGTCATACGACCAGCTATAATGGATGGTTCTGAGACACTAGGAATAGATAGAAGACAGGAGACAGAGCTGGAGGTGGAGGAGTTAAAGATGCTGAGATTTTCTTTAGGAGAGACAAGGATGGACAGGATCTTGAATGAGATGATTAGAGGGACAACACAGACAGGTAGGTAGAGAAGCCAGATTGAGATGGTTTGGACATGTTCAGAGAAGGGACAGTGGATACATTGGTAGGAGATGGATCCTAGAGATGGAGCTACCAGGTAGGAGACAAAGAGGAGATTGATGGATGCAGTAAGGGAGGACATGAAGGTAGTTGGAGTTAGAGTAGAATATACAGAGGACAGGGGGAGATGAAAAATCATAATTCCCTGGGCAACCTCTGAAAAAGGGACAAGCCAAAAGGAGATTTAGTTTTCTAACGCCTCTGGTCAGTTCTCCATTTGTTGAGAATTTCCCATGTGAAAAAAGTGTGGACATCCCTGCTGTTAAACAAGAGTACAACTTTAGTTAACTTTTCTTTGGCAAACAAAACAAAAATACTGCTTTGTATACCGTGTTGTAGGGGTCCCTTCACAGGGGTGTTAGGCAGTTTTGGTCCAATATGGATTTGTCCCACTTCCTATCTAACCTCTACTTTGGTCCCAGCCAAAATGGTGTGCTATTAATTAAAATGACACAAGCTGTGGGAACGTTCTCCACTGAAGGAACGTACACAGGTCCACTCTCCTTGTTCTATGACTCATGCACAACTGGATTATCGTACAAAATGCGTTCACCCTGTGAGCTTACAGGACGTGCTTATCGTCAAAAACTTCCTCTAAACCGTTGACTATAAATATGTGATCCAGCAATAAGTCCCACGGGCTGTCCAACAAGTCTACCAAAACACAATGAGTCATGAATACTGCTTGATACTGTTATGCGAAAAGAAAAAAAAGAACATCATATTTGTTTAAATATTATCTACACAGAGGTCGTGAACTACAATACTGCCTTAAAAACAGAAACTAGAGAACATGAACAAAATGTATACAGACAGGCATGTTGACTGTATACATTTATGGACATTCATCTTCATCCTCCTCTTAGTTACCAGGTCTCAGGGGCATACATACATATACATGCCCCTGAGACCTGGTACACTATATATATATATATATATATATATATATATATATACTATATATATGTATATATATATATATGTACAGTATATATATATACATAGACACAGCCTGTCAGGTGAATTCAGCTGACTCTCTTTGAGGGCGTTCACTGACAACAGGTTTTGCCAGATCATTCATTAGGTTTTTTAGGAATAAAGGAATGGGGCCGTCGTCATCGAGACTCTTGGACTGCATGCATATTATACAGACAATAACATTTCCTGTGTTTGCAGCTGTCAAGCATTTATTTTATTAAAAAAAAGACAAATTGGATTTGCATAATGTTTACTGAACAGTAGAAAGGAAACATGTAAAGACAAATGTAATGTTAACTGGTAAGAATGACCAAGATATACACAGAGGGCTGAGGTGAGGTCTAATAGAGTGACAGGTATACAGTATATGAATAGATACAAATAAACCACCGGTAAATTAAGAGCATGATGGTCCTTTAGAGTAAACCAGAAAACAGCAGAAACTCATCCTGCCCTGGCATGTTAATGGTTAAAAATAATAAAAGTATTTATAAGTACTAGCTGAGGGTCCGTGATTCATTAATGTGTCCACCAATAGGAAGGTTTATCAATAGATTTTAAGTTAAGATAAAAATCCCTGCTCCTGGTAACAATAGTAACATATGTTTTATTAAATACAGGGTTAGACCTGACCTCTCACACAAACACACACACACACACACACACACACACACAAACACACACACACACACACACACACACTCAACTGGGGTCTGTGTTACATGGGTATAAATAGCACATGTGTTAAGAAGACATTCGTTATGTACATCATCATCACACCACCGAAAAATGTCCAATCTTTACACGTCAGAGTTAAGGTTACATTTAATGTTTTTCTGTTTATACCTTCACACCAAAAAAATCCACATACAAGTTTTTTTTTTTTCAAGAGTACAAAAATAAGTTAAAACTCTGCATAAATATTTTACAAAATAAAAGAAATATCAAATACAATGTATTGTTTTTAACAAAATACCAAAAAAAATTGTGGCTGCCTGTTGGCATTTAAGAGTATTTCCAGCTTGGTGTGAGGTTTTTTGGAGTTTTTTTTTTTTTTTTAAGTACTGAAGACATTTTAAAACCAGGCAGTCCTAGTTTACAGCATTTTCTCAATGTTGACATTATAAAAGGTCCTTTTATTCACTGGTTCCTTACGTGAAACAACGATTTCCACCAGGTTTCACGTCCTCTTATCCAGGTCCTCCCCAGCTCAGCAGGAAAAGAAGGGCTGTGTCCCTTCCCAGGTAAACCAATGAACACAGACTTCCCTTGAAATGTAAGGTCCACGGTAGAGACTCCTTAAAGGCTGAGCACAAAGACAGTAGAGAAAAGATATGGAACCATGGGTGTGAGTCATGTGACAGAATAACACGGAGAGTTATTCGTTCTTCTAACTTCTAACTCTTGCAGAGGTGAGTAAGCCTGTCGCAGCACTCACTTCACTGCTGCTGTACATGCACTGCTGTCTCCAACACCTGAGTGCAGGAGCAGCAGTGAACTCTGGTAAAGCCTTCACATTAGGGCTGTGAGGAGAACGCCATTATTCCCATTTATTAATATAGGAAGATGACTGCGATCCAAATTTTCACCACTGGGCAGAGCAGTAGTGTTTTTGTAGGTATTCAACTGTTCTATCACTTTGTACTTCAATATAGGTAGATAGGTAGACAGACAGATAAAAGACAGACACACACAGATGGATTTATAGACAGATAGAGAGATAGAGAGACAGACAGATTTGATTTCATTATTATTTTGACAAATTTGTTACAACATATGTGTGTACTTTGTTGGTACAACACTGGCACTAGATATTTTTGGAAGGAAATGTTTATGTGTCAAATATTATAAATAAAGCACTTGTAAAATTAAAGCAGTAGTAGAAAAGGCTTAAAATGATACTCTCTGTTCTACTGAGGCCTCGTAAAGATATTTTAAGGGAACATGAGTACTTTTACTTTACTTTTTTTTTTACTTTTCCATAGTTCACTTTAACATGTAATGGAAACTGTCTTGTCCATATATTTTAGTTTTATAGCAGTTGATGTATTTCTACTCACTCCATTACATTACTTTAGTGTAATATAAGCTAAATACTGTCTGTCTGCTTTTTGACATACCTGCGCTTGAGTCGCTTTTGTGGAAGAGCTCTGGAAAAAAAAAAGAAAAAATACATTTTAAGAAAAGAGAATCAATTCAGAGAAACAGTAAGTCCTACTGTATGTGCTAAAGGGGTTCAGTTTTTTTCTATCAAAATGTATTTTCTGAACTGCTGCCACCTGCTGGAAGTGAGTAATAGTACTGGTCACATGCACAAAAGAATAAGTGGGTGGAGTTGGGTGGAGAGATGGGGGTTTAGGACCAACTCACCTGTAGATGTTTGGGTCCAGCTGCATGGCTGTGTCCTGAGGTAACTGGGATAAATGGACTACTTTAGTTTTCAGCTGACACTGCTCTGTTTCATTCACCCACACGTCAGGTAGTCTGTGAAAACACACACACACACACACACACACAGCCAGTGGTCATGTGACATGAAACCAAATGAAACAAAACTGCAAAATAACCAGTTAAAGACTGGTGTAGACCACATTTCCAAAGGTAATGATCTTGACCAATTAGAGAGCAAGAGTGGAATTAAATTGCTCCTATTTATGTGTATTTGAGTCACTTCAAGTCACTTCATCAAAACACTTCAACAGGTAATAAAAATAGAATCCCGAGACCAGAATGGATTTTTTTAAAGAAAATGAAGAAAAAAAAAAATTAAGTCAGGTGACGATCAGGGACAGAACATGCTGCTGAATGTGTGATTTGCAGCACAAATTACTTTAGGAAAATGTTATTACATTAAACTCAATGTTGGATGGAAATCCTGAAGAGCAGCTGTCCAGGACCAAAACATCCAGTTATCATGGGTAAATATTGATGTAGAGAATAAACTTGAAACTTAAGTCACTTTACGACTCTTATAAAAAAAAATAGCTCTTTCAGGGAACAGCATGGACATGTGAACCAGACACTGCCAAGTCCTATTACCAAAGCAATACTGCTGCCTACTGTTCAAATATGGATCTTATTAAAAGTCAATGGTTCATGGTGTACAGCAGGGGTGTTAAAGTCCAAGTCACAGTGGGCCAAAATTAAACACTGTA
>JAFBJS010004923.1:136635-148835 GCA_016785265.1 Paraplagusia blochii
AACTGGTGAATGAAGTGTGTGAGCACTGGTACGGCAAATCAAGGTGCGGAGGAGAGAGAGACAAAGAGCTTAGCAAACCAACTGTACCCCACCCCCCCGCGTCGCCCACCTCTTGTCTCCTCCCCCAACACTTTCCCGTCACTATGTGCGTCATTACAGGAGCCCCAAGAGATGAAGGAGTGCACACACACACACACACACACACACACACACACTGCAGTCAGCCAAGCCGGCAGCCACTAAGCCAAATCACTCATTCACGTGCCTCGTCGGCCCATTCACGGAATGGCGTGCAGGTGCTTCACGTGTAGCACGTTCAGAGTAACCGGGCAGCGACGGAGCACGAGGAGGAAGGAGAAATATCCAACCAAAGGACAGCAGCAGAGCACAGTTGGGGACAATAAAAAAAAAGTGGAGTGGGAGGAGAAGCAACTCATTTTTACTGTGGCTACAAATCCTTTTATGGCCTTTTTTATGTGCTTAGAGGGTGGGGTTACCCACATGGGACAATTTAATAATTACACCAACAAAAAATATATATATATATTGTGGTCTATTTCTTAATCTGCCAAAATGACATTTTATAATGCTTCATTGACGCAACTCAAATGTCAAATGTGCGACAAACACAGCTGGCCCAGGGTTTAGTGGTTCATGTCCATAAGAATCTTCTTGATTTGTTCATCACGGATCATTTACTAAACAATGTAACAATAAAGTGTAATCCCACAGTTTGGGCCCAAACACATGACTTAATGAGTTTGTCATATTTTATGAAATTTATTGGATATAAAAAAAAGGCTACAACACTGATCTGACTTTCCTCTCCTATATGGCATATATATGTATGTATGTATATGTGTATATATGTATAAACATATATACACATATACATATAAATATATACACATATATACATACATATATGCACATATATTCACATATACACATACATATATATACACATATATACACACACACACATACTCACATATACACATACATATATATACACATATATACACACACACACATATACTATATATACATACATTTATAAATATACACACATGATGGAGACCAGCTGCCTCTGCCCTCTCGACTTTTCTATATATTTCTATATATTATTATATGTTTTATTTTCTAAAACTTTTTACTTCTATGTATAAATATATAAATTTGATATCTATATATTTTAATGTTTAGCGTTGATGGGACATGAGAATGAAACATGGATTTATTCTTTTTAATAAAACTTGGTGATGTGTTTTCATTCCCATTAATGGTGTTGAGAGCTGGAAGAGGAAGATGACATGAGGAAGAGACGAGACAAGAAACAGTCCTGCTCTTCATAGCATCAAAGTTTAGGTTAGTCTTGACTTACAGTCCTCGTAAAAAAAAGGTAAAAAATATGGAGGATGTCTGCACTGTGTTAAATATACAGTAAACATATGTGTCTCTGTGTGTGTCTGTACCAGACGTACTCCAGGATGACATCATAAACATGTCATAAGGAGTGTGTTGTGGTCCTAATGAGTTATCACACACTGATGTAGCTGTGGTATGGTGGGCACAGCATGTCACACACACGTACACCATTTACGCACGTCCTGCGTCGTGAATGTACCACTACAGACCAAGTCACACAAACCAAAATAAAGACAAATGGATTTATTTGATTTTCCATATGGGACTGTTTGGCTCACTTCAATATAAGCCACAACTGTTTATTAAGAGTGAGGCCTCTGTGGGAGAACTACTGGGGAGACTCCCTCCCTCTGGACCGTGCTCCAGGTCGTCAAGCTCCCACTACTGACAGCAGCAATAAATTCATGAAATGCAGAAAAGTTTATATCACACACATATTTTGTGGTGTTATGTGAATCTTGGAGACAGTGACAGCATAATTCAGTCTTTCTGGAAGGGACATAACTGTATATGACCAGCAGTTCAAACAGCAACAGCCACCGCAGCCTGAAGAGACAATGTCCATGTCCACCAATGACAACAGAGGTCAGTGTCTGTAGAAACTCCAAAACTAACAGGTAAATGCATTAACATATTAAATTAAGATTAAAAGATTAAACACATGGGCAGAATAATTCCATAGTCCATTAACTCAGAGGTCCCCAACCATTGGGCAGGGGACAGGTACCGGTCCGTGGGTGAATAATGTTTCCTTTTGGCCCCACCTGGCTGTTACTTCCACTTGATCCATACCCATATCAACAAAAGAACTGAACAATAGAATGGCTAGGATTCCATCATCAATAATGCAACTATATTTGATTAGGAAATATTTTCTCAGTGAAGACAACAACAATAAACTCAAAATGTTGTCATTGATACAAGATTCAATCTTTTTATACTGGTCTGGTAGCAGAAAGTTATAGCCCATGCACAGTTCATTCAGGTAGGAAGATTTTATAGGTAGGAAAATAAATTAATTAAGGGTTTTTATCTGCAACTCCTTAAAAATTTTAGAAATGCAGAAAAGTTTATATCACACACATATTTTGTGGTGTTATGTGAATCTTGGAGACAGTGACAGCATAATTCAGTCTTTCTGGAAGGGACATAACTGTATATGAAACAGCAACAGCCACCGCAGCCTGAAGAGACAATGTCCATGTCCACCAATGACAACAGAGGTCAGTGTCTGTAGAAACTCCAAAACTAACAGGTTAAATGCATTAACATATTGAATTAATAAGATTAAAAGATTAAACACATGGGCAGAATAATTCCATAGTCCATTAACTCAGAGGTCCCCGCAGGTACCGGTCCGTGGGTGAATAATGTTTCCTTTTGGCCCCATCTGTCTATTACTTCCATTTGATCCATACCCATATCAACAAAAGAACTGAACAATAGAATGGCTAGGATTCCATCATCAATGGTGCATGTTGTCATTGATACAAGATTCAATCTTTTTATACTGGTCTGGTAGCAGAAAGTTATAGCCCATGCACAGTTCATTCAGGTAGGAAGATTTTATAGGTAGGAAAATATATCAGAACATCGTAAATTTTATTAAGGGCTATTTATCTGCCACAACTTAAAGACCAGTCTGTTAAAATTGTATGAGACATTTAACTGGTCCGTGGCACAAAAAAAGGTTGGGGAACACTGCATTAACTAATTGTAAACTACTACCTTTCATCCTAATGGACAGATGCAATAACCCTCCTCTGCAGAGGTCACTTTACACAACCATTAACATGTGTATATATACCCTTCTTTTTTTCTACTATTTATTTTAATTTTATTTTTCTTACAAATAAGAAATAGCTCTAATTTCATAGTACACAATACATTTCATATGAATGCATGTCAAAGAATATAACATTGAGAATAAAACAATGAGTTCCTTGGTGTAGTTTTATAGATTCCTCATCCATAATGTATAGTTTTCACAAAAAAACACCACTTTGAACTCTCATCACACCATGACTGGTGTTGAGAAAGGTTGTAGTTAATTTCGTTATCTATTAATCAAAATGTAGTTAATGATCGTCAGTCTGAGAGTGAACGGTTTGCCCCTGCATTAATATACATGAATTCTCACATTTAAGGTGTAAATCATTGACTGTAGTTACTGGGAAACCTAAACAGTAAAACACTTGATGATGAACTATGTGTAGGAAGTGACAAAAGCTGATGACTTTCTCCTAGGTCTCAATCTTCAAACTACATAAAAGTTTATGGTTTGGATCTAAAATCCATTACATCTGCAGGTTTAATTTAGTTGAAAAGAACTCTGTGAAATCCTATTTTAACATTTCCCTCTGCACCTATTTCTTCACACCTGCCTAAAAATCACACTATGCTTTTCCCATTTTCTGGTTGCACATTAATAGAGAAGTCCTGACTGTGCCTCATTAACTCCTACCCCAATCCAATTACTGAGGAGCTGAAATAGTAGGTTACTCCACAGAACCATCCTCTGCAGATTTTACATCAATGAGACTCACACAGAAAACAGCCCAACCAAAGCAGTGTCAATGAAAACAAAAAGCCCTGAATGGAAAAAAAAGGGGCTGCAATAAAAAACGTTAGATGTTATTGTGTATTTTCTTCACCACCCCCACCCTAATTAATTAATGTGCACACTCAGTCATTGATGGAGCACTTAACAGCCTGAAGGCAGATGTATGAATTGGTGGCATCACCAATTTTCCCTGCACAGACTAAACCAGGAGTCATCCAACTCTCATTTTCTCCTATCTTTCTGCAACTCTCACATCATCATTTATTGTCTCCGCTTTCATCCTGCCTCTTCTTCACAGTTCTCTCCCCCGCAACCATTTGGTTCCCACTCGCATTTCTCACTTTCTGCCATTCTGTCCCAGCAATTCACTCCTTCATCCATCCTGCCTTTGAATCTCTGTATCAATCACCATCTATGTCTCTCTGTTTGGAATTAATCTGACGACTTCTTCCTGATCTCCAAACTTCATCTTTCTCTTCCGCTCCCCTTACCTCATTATTCCTCTACGCGCACGATTAAACTCCCACTGGAGGACAGGGCGGTTGGAGATGGATCAGGAGTGAGAGGGGGAAAAAAAAGGATTTGAAGGTAGTGTGTTGATTTGAGAGCGTCCACTTCAGTATCCTTTATTAAGAGTTATAATTACACATTTCTTTTTCAATTCTTGGCCTTGCCTTAAGGCCAATGCAGAACTGACTGGTCAAACCCGGTTACTGGGATGAGTAATTGCTGCTAACATTCAGTGTTCGTTGGCCGAGTCCATGCAACTAGAAGAGGATGAGGTCTGAAGCTAATGAGGACTTGGCCGAGCAAATCATAGTTGTATGTATCCAGCATATTTTCTCCTCTTCAAGTTCATCCAAAGGTTACACTCTATTGCTGTAATAGACAATTATTAACTAATGATGACCAAAGTGCACAGAGCTACAGGAAAGGACATTCGGGGCCAGGTGTTATTTCTAGTTCAATGCATTAAAATATTTTATGGAGTCTCTTCAGGCTTCATCCTATTATGTGTAATTTCACACCATAAAAAATAAGACTATTAAACTATGTTGCTGTTCATTTGACCAGGTGTGACCACTTTCAGTAAGAGGTCTTGGCTGGAGCCCAAATTAGGATGTAGTTGGTACGAAGGTGAAGACTTGTCCAACTCATCAACAGGGATTTCTCTGGAGGCTTAAGGCCACAGTTCAACTCTATGGACATAAATAACCTATGTCCTTTACATTTTTTAGATTTTTGTGTTATAGTCCAAACTGTTCACGGTACACAGATGTTTTTTTTCATAAACCAAAAATAGTTTAGCCCCCTGATAATTACATGACAGGCACTTAATAAGATTTCCTTGACTTGGAGCAGGACTTTCTTGTTTCATTTTACATTTCCTCTCCTCAACCATGGTGCAACATAAATGGCTTTGGTACGATAAAGAAAGATTCTGTAGTAAATATATACAGTATGTAGTACTCTGAGAACAGCAGTACAACAGTAGAGCTCTATAGTTTTAAATCTGCCTGATTTAGCATTACTAAGGGAGAAAATGGTCATAAGTGATATTGAAGACCACCATATACACAGGACTGAAGGAAAATCATAAAACCATCAGCAACAGATAAACATGTCCTACATGAGCACTTACGAGCTACTCTTTAGCTAAAAAAGGAAATGTTTGTGTGATCGACTGAGCCTTTAAAAAAAACAAACTTTCCTCTCAGAGACATCAATATGTCTTTGGATCCACACTGAACCACAAAAACACTGACTGACTGTCTTCTATCTAAACATGTGCTAAATCACAGACAACACCATCACCAGCAACTACAGAAGAAACTCTTTTCCAGTCCTGTGCTCCAAATAATAATTTGTTCCAAAGTTCCAAATAATTTCATCATTTGTTACAGGCAGGTTTTTTTTCATCTTATGATACAGTGATAGAATTGGTTTATCCGCGACTGTGAGGCTGGTTACCATCAATTGTAACATTTGGTACTATGGGGCAGTGTATCATAAAGGTACATATATTTGAAGGCAGTGGACTACGGATCATTGTTGTGCATGTACATAGGGCCAGCTAGAAGGCTCTGAGGTCGTAAGATGATTGGTCTTAGCGCTGTAAACTGAACTGTGTCCATTCACTTACAGCGGCACAGCCTTCACTTTTGATTCTGAACACAAGTTTTTATCCAACTTTTTGAATGTAAAAACTCTTTTTATATTAATAAAAAAGTAAATATAATACACTTTTATTTAAATATTTACGAATAAATGTGTTTTTTTCTGCGTATGTTTAGGCCAGCAGAGAAGGCTTTGCTGGCCCCGACGACCAGGTAAAAATTCATAGATATTGAAGTTGAATTTGTGTAGAAATCTGTGGGTTTTTTTAAATCCACAAACTAACAAATGATTTGCGGCTATAGAAAAGACAAAACCAAGTGTTGTGTTACAACTTGTTGAGTGATGAAAGTGACTCTATTAAGTGCAATGGGAGTAAAAGTTGACCTAGATAAGACCACAAGTCTGCTTTAGTCCAACTTTTGACCAGGCCGCACATCTACACAGTTGTTTATTTCATCATGAATATATCTTAGAATGCTTAACATTTTTATCTGTAAAATACTACCATTACTTCATCTGCTTTGACAGACATAACAACACTGATGGATCTTTGATTTATCCCATACTCTGGTATCTTGAACATACATTTTTAATTTTGTGTATATTATGCAATTCTAGTTTTAGCCTTTAAAGATTAATCGTAAAAGCTCAAACGCGGTCTTGTTACATGGGCAATGTATTACTCACATGTCCTCAGGTGTCCAGTGTAGGAGTACTTTCACCTTCCCAGAGCCCTCTTTCCTCTTGGCCATCACCTGCACAGAAATAGGTTTGGTTATTCAGAAGAACTTCTCCATATGTAACCAACAAGTCATAACATAGATTTAATGTTAAGATTTAAACACAATTTACAACATTATATTATTTCAGTAGATTGAAGCATCTACTGTCCAGAACTAAAACAGATTTCTTCACTTTCAGCATCTTCAAAGATTTTACCCCGGTCCCCTCTGCATCTGTGACTAATAATTAGGCCACATGCTTCAAACGTCACATCAAGTACCGGTAATACGGCAGCTGATCATTACACTAATAAGCAATGTGAGCCATCTTAATAATGCATGTGAGAGCTCCAATAAGAGTTCTATTTTCGACAAGACCCATTTCACACTCCCTTTCTTGCATCACAGTGACGAGGGTACGCAGCCAGACTCAGACAAATGTTTTCATGTTTTTGGACTTTACTGGAAGCTGCTTATCACAACATCACACACAGCCAAGAAAACAGAAACAGGGTATAAACCACTCACTTCTTCTGCTGAACCGACGGCACATTTTTAGCTTTGTTTGTGTGTTATTTTTACAGAAACAAACCTATTTCTGTAAACACTAGGTTTTGCACTAAAAAATGAATCCAGATGACGTTTTTTAACTGGTTTAAGATTATAACATTAGAACAATATGGCTTTAAAAAAAGAAAAAAATAATCAACTAATCACTCCACCTTCTGAATGAATGTTACTTTTGTAAATAGTCCATGTCATCTATCATGCTGTGCTGGTTTATAGTAACACAGGTCTGGAATCCAGACAAATATTGTCAATAGGAAAAAGAAAGGCAAGAAAAATAACCAGCAGTGTCAGAAATAGCCACAGATATAACCTTTTGCGTCAATTGAGTCTTTTTGTGAGGAATGTTTATTTTTAGGACAGTGAATGAGTTCACATGTGAAGTACTCCTCTTACGCACATGAATATCTCAAATTATTTTTATGACTCCAGGGACTGGCGGCAGCATTGATGGAAACTGGTTTGAGGACAGGAGGGAGAATGTTCCACCGAGACAAGAGACAGAGACCTAGAATCACTCTGTCCTCCTCCTCCTCCTCCTCGTCCTCCGTCAGCGACTACGTCTACAACTACTACGCCTCCTTTTTCTACTGTTCTACATGTTTTGTAAAACTAGATTCAACACAGGATTCTGACTCATAAACATAGGTTGACCAATTCAATCAATGAAGAAAGATAAAGAAGGAACACTGAAGGTAACTAAGGCAATGACATTACAACAATTAACAGAACAAAACTAGTTACACGTATATTGATACTCAATAACGCTTATTAAATTAATAATCAATGATATAACAATTAAAAGACTACAAACAATACGGTAACATTAAAAAATAGAATTTAAAATTGAATCACTGATTGGGAAAATCAGATCTCTCTGTGGAGCAGATCTAATTTAACCAGGGTTTAAATGCCCTATATTATTCTGACTTCTGTTCACCTTCAACTACAAAGACAATACCTTGACATCCTTAAAAGTCATAGAAAAATCTTTAATTTCACTGGTAAACTACATGTGAAGTATCTTTTAATATATGTTTTATTAACCTCAAATAAAAAAGTTAGACGAAGTCTAAAGAACAGGGTTTAATTTGAAAGAATTTTAAAGAACTTGTTAAAACACATTTTCCAAAGTGCACTCCAGACTGAAAACTAAGATTTGTGTATGCAGTGTTTATCTATCTATCTATCTATCTATTCATCCATCTATCTATACATCTATCTATCCATCTATCTACAGCAGGTCTGGACAATTATTTCCTTGAAGTAGGATAAATAATTATTGAATAAAGGCAAAATGCTTTAAGCCTCTTTACACTATCTATTTGGAAAATGCTAGTGTTGCAGGGAAAAGGTAGAAGGATAATGATGATATAAAAGTATAATTTGGACAAGTTTGGCGGGCCCGATTAAAACGCCAAACGAGCCACATCCGGCCCCTCTGCCTTACTTTGCCCAAGTCTGATCTGTAGTACATCTATACCTCTACAACACCTACCTATCTGCAGTACCTATCCATCTACAGTACTTATCTACTGTATTTACAGTAACTATCTATGTACTGGTACATGTGCAAATGAATCAATTCCTGCCACTACATGCTTGCCACTGTCATTTAAAAAAAATCAATGAGATAGTATTAATGGACTAGAACTAAATCCACTTCCTGCTGAATTGGGCCCAACAACAATTGTGTCAAACCCCGCAGCTCAGACTGCAGCTGCTTTACTGCCCTTTTAATTAAAAAAGCATCTCCGTTAACCTCAACCCTCGGGGTCCTCATAGCGCCAGGTTAATGATCGCAGACCCGGGGAACATATGGAGGGGCCATGAAGAGACAAAGGAGACAGAAGATGAAGGAGTGGGCTGGTGTTCGAGCAGCGAGGAGTGATTTGTGGGCAGAGGTGTTTGATGAAGGCGGTTGGTGCTTTAAGGGACAGATTGTAATCCTCTCTACACCCAAAAGATACAGAGGGAGCCCGCAGTGAATATTAGAACGGCCACAAATCAGCGGTAAGGGGGGGAGGACCAAACCAGGGGGAGGGCAGGTCTGTTAAAACTCAATTCCTGTCGCGTGTCAGGGGGTAAGCTGTGAATGACGCAGATCGGTGCAACAAAAATATCCCAATCATAAACAAAACTACGTTGCTCTGGCGTGTTAGCAGGACCATTGGCTAAACTCTACAGAGCAAGATAGTCCTACCTTCCTGCTCTGGTCCATCACCAAGCTCCAGGAAGTGTTCAGACCTGAGGTCTGATGCTGCATTTCCCTCCTCCCTAGAAGAGGATCTTCTATAAGGGTCTCAAACTTGCAGCCCGTGGGCCGTTTGTGGCCCATGGAACGATATTTGCGGCCCCCACCTTGATGTGAAAGTTAAATTTATAATATTTTATAGATTTGTTCACCACATTTTACAACAAATCCTACAGTTACTAAAACCCTGGTCCACAGTTTTTTTTCTGGTTCAGTGTTGTATTACACAGAATCTATGGGAAACTGTTTTTTTTATTATTATTTCTTTTGTATTGAACACTGAAAGCTGATGCAGACCTTCAGTGAAACAATAGTGTGGGTGGTGGCCCTCAACTTATTTGAGTTTGAGAGCCTTGATCTACTGTCTTATTAGATTGATCTCATTAGACAGTCTCCTACTCCCCATCCTGTAATCTAACGTCCAATCTTACATCTTCTACCTAAGATTGTCTCAATGTAAGACTGGAACACAATCCAGAACTAGACAGATTGAGAATAGACCCCAAACTGCATCAACTAGTTACAGCAGTCTGAAATATTACTCACTTGGGATACTCTCCTTACTCCATATTACTTAGTCTTACTTCATACTTGGAATAAGTCTTAACTTATTCCAGCATGTGATCCATTACCTTTTTGGCTTTGACAACATTTAGGCATCACAAAATGTCATTCCATCACTTGACCTGTCAAATATTAATTAATATATTGAATTTTATTTTGAAATTAGATGATAATAATGAAAGTAAAACGAACATTGTGTTTGTGTTTTTAACGCAAACTGATTTTATTAATAACATCCATATTAACATCTTTGGTGCAACTATAGTATTTGTTTTTGTTTTGCTTGTTTTGCAAAGCTGCTGGTAAACGTCTACAACACTTGTCAAAACAAGCAGCTTCAGGGTAGTAAAGGCAGAAGAGTAAGTTTATTACCAGGACTATTGACGGGAATACAGCAGCTGTAAATGTTGTCAGGAACAACAGTGTTTGTCCTACTGTGACGCGTAAAGATGCGGCTATTGAAAGGGTTACTATAGACCAAAACCACATAGACCAAAACCACAACCACGTCGACTTTAGACTCTGAAGTATTATAACAGAAATAACACCAAAAAAAACAGAGGAACGCGTGTTGACCCTGGTTTAAAAAAGGAGACAGAGCACTCCCTTGTGGCGACACGTCAGAATAGCTCTCATGGCGCCATGTACTTAAACATACTTGTTTATCTCAGCTCACATGTGCCCTAAATAGTAGGTGCAAAGGTGCGTTGCATTCATTAATAATGTATCTGCCAATGTGAGGGTGAACGGAGCACAATACGAAAACAATACAATTGTGTTTCCTGTGGGAACTGATTTGGAGAAAAACACGGCACTGACGCTTAAGGCCATTCAGAAGGTTCACATGGAGTGCACAGAAGAACACAAAAGTACAGCAGAGTGCAGTGATTCTTTAACGCCCCCTGTTGTCTGAAACATATATAGTAAACTGTACATAAAAAAGCTGTAACGCAAAGAATTACAAGATAGAACAGAAAATCATCTGAGAGTTTCGTTTATACGGACTTTTACTGACAGTCCAGAGGAAATACATTTCTTTAAATGCCTGCTGTGATTATCCATTGTTATTATTGTGTATTAGCTTTGTGCATCCTCTGGAGTATCCTTTGGGAAATTATGCCTCTGCATTTAACCCATCCCCGTAGTGAGCAAAACTACAAACATTTTTAAGTATTTAAGTATTTTTAAGTATTTTAATTAAGTATTAATTTCTCAACATATCTGTTCAATTTTTATTACATTAAAAAAAGGCTTTTGCATCATTAATAAGTCATTTAGAACTTAGTTAAACATTATCATCTGTAGCATTTAAAATTTTTAGCTTTACTTATTATTATTGAAAATTTGAAATTGCACAGAATATTTTTGGTAATGTTATAAAATTATATTATTTGGACACTAAGTGACTACTTAACAAGTGATTATTGACGAGTTGACGAGTTTGACGAGTTTCTTGTTAATTTTAATGCCTAATAAAACTGAAGGGACACTTATTTCCACAAATATAATGATAACAACAAAAAGAGGTTATAGGAGTCTATGGTTTTCATTATGCTAAAATGGCATTGTCCTACCAAGAACGGTGCTTTTAGGTAGGACCATGTTTCCTAACCATTGTACTCTTCAGGTAATATACCATTGGTGGTACCAGGCATTGAAGTACACATGTAAAATGAAGAAAACTCAATTTACATGTTCATTTCAGACCACATTTTCAATTTACAAGTGGTCTAACCCTTTTTTTCCCCATTTTAAAAAAATTGGACCTAAAATAATCAATAATCCACAATACTCATCTGTACTCACTCATAGGTTGGTGGGGAAATGAGGATTCACATCAATAAATGCATTTTAAAGCAAATGTGTGAGTAATGGGTGACATGGAGGAAAAGCAGAGAGTAGCTAAGTGTAGCTAAGAATATAGGAGCAATAGAGAAAGGAGAAAGAGAAGTGTTGGAGGACCCACCGTGCTGTGGAAGACCAC
>JAFBJS010004927.1:0-37896 GCA_016785265.1 Paraplagusia blochii
CTTCCCGTGATGATGCACTCCCAGTGGACCTGGCTTGGGAATTCAGATTCGTGCCCCTCTCATCCACCTCATCAATGTCAGTCATAACATAAGGTGGAGGAGTATTTGCCGTTGCTCCTGCATTTACTGTCTCGTCTTTAAAGTCAAGATCTCCTGTGCTTTGACATTGACCTGGATACATTTTGTTACTGTTATCTAGGCCCCAGTTTATGTTGTGTCTTAATCGGTCTTGGGAAGGCGTCTTGTAAGATGTGTATAAGAGACAGACTGTGGATACTAAACTTTCTGCAATTCTACAGTGACCCTGCACATGAATGTCATCTAACACTTTGTCTGTTCATAACACACAATTCTCCACCACACAATACATTTTATTCTTTAGCTCAAGGACCCTGGGGCTGAGCTTTTTTCCAACCATCTCCATTAATACCTTCTAAATGAATTCATAATAGTATTTCAGCTATTTCTGGTAGGCCAGGCTCAGTGCGTAGATAACGCCAGGCATAACTGCACAGGCCTGGGCTACAGACCCAATGTTATCCAGGATGATCATTCCTTCAACACAAATTCCAATGTCATCATAATGTCCAGGCTGTCCTCCATCTTTGCTGATGACATACTGTATATACCCATGGTGTTCCCCTGGATGGCTGTCAGGAAGTCATTCCCTTCGATGTCCTGAATAATTAACATAAATAGAAGAAACAGTAAGAGACAAAAATAAAACCTTTCTGTATATTGACACAAACTGGTAAAGTCGCACTCGAGGCATTACTTCATGTCAAGTAACTTATTATAGTGCACTGTCTCAAGAAATTATCATTTTACACACACTGGACAACTCTGTCACACATTAAAGATACGCAAAGCTACAGTTATGGCAACAACTTTTGAATCTTTGAGCAGGTTTAGCATGCAGGATGCAGCTGTTGGGTGCAGTTTCTTTTCCTGGAAAACTGATGTGAGCCGAGGCTCAAGGCTATCCATTTGTGCCATGAAGGTTGTTTCAAGTGGAAGTGTTGTAATTCGCTTAAATTCAGCATTCATCTGTTACACATAAAATAAATTGGCAAAAGGCAAACAGCAATGTGTTTAGTGAGTTGTGTAATGTCCAAGACCTCACCATCAACTGAGGTTGTTTTCATGACATAAGCATTTATGTAGTTAGCAATTTTTAGTCAAGCTCATAATGCAGAATGTACAATGAAAAAGAGGTACACAGGAGCAAGACAAATCTGTATTTACCTCATCAATATGGAAAAGTGAAGGCCACCTCACCTTAATCACCCCAGCATCTGGACTCCCATGCACCACTTCTTTTCTTCGGTATGAGAAGGTCCCGGACATTATCTCTCTTAAATCTAATGACCTGTTTCTTTGCCTGGCATCATTCAAAAGTTAAACTCTCAAATTTTCCAGACTTTCATCTGTTTCACCAGTGGCATGAGAAGGAAAATAGTTGACCTCTGCCTTTTTCCTGGAATTTTAATTTTTAATTTTATTTTTATATTTAGCTGAAAAGTAATTCTTCCTTGATTTATTTTTCCATTAATTTACAGCCACTTAAGGACATCCAGTGTTTCGCATCTTTGTCCAATAATTAGCCATTCTGTATTTCAGGCTAATCATCCTGCCATAGTATCAAGTGGCAGACATCTCTTTCAGACAGGGAAACTTTTTGATGAGTGCCCTTCCGACATTATCTATTTGGAGATTTTGAGGATATGCTGTGGACTGGAAAATTTCTTCAGCCAACTTGCCTAAAATGTCAGATTTCAGCCCTTATGTAATATTCAGCCTAGTTCCAGTTTCTGTGAACATGTCATTACCCATCTGAAGCTGCACCTTAACTTCATATGAAAAGTGAAGAATGGTGAAGTCAGCAAGCCATACACGTTTTCTCAACTCGTTGTTTGAATGGGACAGAATGGTTGTCCCATGGTTGTCGGAGTCAGGTGAAGACAATGAGGACAGACTAGAAGAGTTTTGATTGTCGGATAGACTTGAAGATGATAATGATGAAGAGGAGTGCTTGGAGGTTGCAGATAACTTTGTAGGTACACAAGCTTAATTGTTCCTCTGTCTTGAATGTCTTCCATCAATGTAATGTTCATGAACTTATTATTGAAGTCAGGATTCTGAAGTCATCTTCCCCAATGATCCGGTGTGATCTAACCTTTTATAAATATATATATATATATATATATATATATATATTTGAATCTTTTAAATGCCAACATTTGGCAGCCTCTAATCCTTTAACTGGCCGAGGGGTACTGGTCCACAAGATCACCAAGTTAAATTAGGGAGATATGAGAGGTTGGACACAACTCAAATGCCCTAAACTGCTCCCTATACCAAGCAACAAACCCGTTGACAATGAAACTCAAGTTTCCCTCCAAAACAACCATCTGGACAATTTCTGCAAAGTTCGGCAAACCACCAGTAGAGCCACAAATAACAATCATGCCCTTACTGTATGTTACTCCATTGACAGATAAAGGCTTAGTGAGTTGAATGTGCACAATATGAGGATATTTCAATTTCAAAACTACCTGTACATCTTGAAGCAAAATATCAACAGACACAGTTGAGACAGCTGAGACAGCCAAGCCACACTTTTTGGTTGTGTTTGACTCTAAGTGATATGCCATCATGAACTGACGTTTCACTCCCAAGGATAAGAGTATGTTTTTGAAGCAGCGTGTGTGACTAACAACCTGCTTAAAGAAACTGTGCTTGGCTTCAAATCTCATTGTCCACAGGCTAACCAGTGGCCCAAAAAAATCCAATCATCTGTGGATAATGTTTGACAAAATTAGTTTTGGCAACAGTTTTATTCCTGGAAACACCTCTTGTAACAGGCATCTGTGATCACTGATCCTTTCTTCCAGGATAGCAAGTGTTTGCACAGTATGTACTGTTGCAACAACTAAATCCACAATATCCTTCAGGACCAGAATAACCTGCCAGGCGGGCTCCATTGAGGGCACCAAGTGTCCAACCAAAAATGGAAGGAAGTGCAAGAGACCCCAGTTTTCGTGAGCGTTCCCCCCAATTGTTTTCTTCCACATAAAGGTCTTTAGAATAGCATGCAAATGATTACTCTTGTCTCCCCATTTGTCTCCCGATTGGGAAATCTCAACATGGTGTCATTGAGACTGCCCAGTGTGAAATAATTTTTGGACATTAAATAATTCAGACAATGGGCCAACTCAACTGGTACTATGCCTTCAAAGATGTCATGTACAACATCCGGGGGTTTAGCCACTGCAAACATTGAAATGAGAAAGATAAGCAGTGAGAACACACTGCCTTTCAACACCATAAAATGGTTTCATATTGCGCTCTGCTGAACTCACATGTGTTTCATGTGTGTCTTTGCTTTGCAGACTTCTAGGCCAGAAAGAAACGACACACACATTCACCAACAAGATCTCTTGTTATCTGCTATTGCACACAGTGCAATACCTTTCCAAAATTACCAAAATTTCCAACCTGGCAAGATCCCTTAACAGGGGCTCTAATTCCTTGCACAGTAAAGCCAAATGGATGGAGGATAGTGAGGATTGGGAACCAGGTGGTAAGTTGCTTAGAGTCCAATACACAGCACAGATTTTGGAAACTAAAAAGTATAACTTTGACACATTGATGAATATGAACGACTTACCAAAAGGAAGATTTCCGTTATGGAATGAAGAGTAGTACTGTATATTTCTCAGGATGTACCTGTCAACAGTTAGAGAGTAACGGCTATGTCCAGTCTGTCCAAAAAGGCGGTAATTTGTGCGTGCATGCGCTTTTCAAACAACTTATGACTTACCAAAATAACTATACTATAATTTTTTATTCACCAAAATCACCAAATATTTTATATCACCAAAATTAGTTACTCATATTTTAAATGGATTCACCTAAAACAAATATTTCTATTAAATATGCTTAATTATTATATGGGTGTGAGGGCGGGCAGTGGTTAGCACACAGCTGCAGCGGAGAGAGCAGGTGAGTGGTGAGGCTGATGCTGCACGGTGCGCAGGTGTTTTGATTTCTAGTAATTGTCCCTCTCTAGTAATTGAGGCTGACAGAGCAAACAGTCGGGCGTCTTGTTGAGCCAAAAATAAAGAAACCTCTTGAACTCAGAAACTGCGTCCGTGTGTTCAGAGGACTCACCGTCAGTAACTCAGTGAGCAGTGGACAGTTCGTCTGCTGCCACTGCTCTCCAGAGACGCCCAGACTGCGGCGTTTGCCCAGCCGGCGGCCGCCAGGGGGAGTAACCAGGACGTCAGGAAGGCAGTTCTGGATCGCCTGGGTTACTCCCCCAAAGACAACCAACGCCGTTTTCGGGGAGCGAGGATGGGAGAGATGGACCGTCCCTTCACCTTTGCCCAGCAGTTGCGGGATTCAGCAGCCAGGGAACTCAGCAGGCGAGGCGCGGATGCTGGAGAGTGTGGTGCTGGAGCTTCAGGGGGCTTCCTCAACCATCAGCAGTCCGCGTCAGGTGCCACCGGCCGAGCAACCTGCAGGAGTTAATGACTGCAGGAGTGAATGTCGGTGTTAATGACTTGCGGTTACGTCAATCGGAGGTTACGAAGGTAAGCTTAGAATTGGCGTGTACGCTGGCTAAGTCGTTGTCTGACTCAGTGGTTTTCTCCGGTCCCCTGCCAAAATTTGGAAGTGATGAAATGTTTAGAGGTGCAGCATCATTTCACCGCTGGCTGTCGAGATGGTGTCCCGCAAACGGCGTGGACTTTATTGATAATTGGAGGACTATCTGGGGTAGACCTGGTCTCATTTAAAGAGACTTCATCCATCCCACAAGGGATGGAGCAGCTCTGCTTTCTCGTAACCTGACCAAGTGCTTAAACAGTTGACTTGGTGTTGGGAGCTGCAGTTTACCACACTTCTCTGCGCTTCCCTCTGGTCTGTTGCCCACCTGTAGCCGCATTGAGACTGTGCCTGTTCCCCGGTCGCTCAAATTAACCTGCAGAGGAGCTATTCCCAGTAATCTCATTAAAATTAGGAGCTCCACTAGGCTACCACAGGGCAGGAGAATTAAATGTGGATTACTTAATATCCGCTCCCTGTCTTCCAAAACTACCCTTGTTAATGAATTGATTCTGATAATAACATTGATGTGCTGTGCCTCTCAGAGACCTGGGTGCGTGTTGGTGAATTTGTTAGTTTAAATGAAGCCTCCAAACCCGGTCACATTAACATTCACGTCCCTCGAGGTTCTGGCCGTGGAGGTGGGGTGGCAGCCATTTTTGACCGTATTTTGTCAATTACCCCTAAACCTGACATAATCTATAATTCATTTGAAAGCCTTGTTGTCAGTCTTTCCCACCAAAGTGGGAAAACAGTTTTAATCGCCATAGTATACCGTGCTCCTGGCCGCTACTCTGATTTTTTATCTGAATTTCCAGAGTTTCTATCAAGCCTAGTCCTGAAAACTGACACAGTAATTATTGTTGGGGGTTTTAATATTCATGTTGATGTAGCCAATGACAGCTGTAGTTATGCATTTATGTCAGTCATAGAATCCATTGGTTTCTCACGGTGTGTGCATGGACCCACACATAGCTTCAACCACACCTTGGACCTTCTTTTAACATATGGAGTTGAAATTCAGCACCTTACGGTCTCTCCCAATAATCCTATACTGTCTGACCATTCATTAATCATATTTGACTTTCTGCCAACTAACCATACAAATGAGGAAAGAAACATATGCTTGAGGCGACTGACAGACAGTGCCAAAGAGAGTTTCAAGGAAGCAGTTTCACTGGTTCTTGGTTCAATCCCAGCTCTCCCTTTATCTCGGGACTCTTGTGTTAACCCTAGTCCCTCCCACATTGACTACTTGGTTGATAGTGTTACAGGTTCCCTTCATAATACACTTAATTCTATTGCCCCAATTATAAATACAACTATATCTAGAAGGAGAACGGCTCCTTGGTATACACCTGAAACGTGAAACCTAAAGCAGCTGTTGCGAAAACTAGAGAGGAAATAGCGCTCAACTAAAAATAGTGATTTATTCCTTATCTGGAAAGATAGCATTAGGAAGTACAGACAAGCTCTGTGTATCGCCAGAACTAGATACTACTTATCCTTAATAGAAGAAAATAAGAACAATCCAAGGTTCCGGTTCAGCACTGTAGCCAGGCTGACTCAGTCATAACTCCATTGACCAGAGCATCCCCCTGCATCTTAGCAGCTCTGATTTCATGTGTTTCTTTAACAATAAAATATCAGCTATTAATGGCCTCATGACATCTACTGCAACCAATCTGCCCTCTGATGCAGTGGTGCAAGAGAACACTGATAAACCAGAAGTTTCTCTAACTTCGTTTTGGTCCCATAGACTTGCATCAGTTGACTGCTATAATCTCTAACTCTGAATCTTCAACCTGTCTATTACACTGATCCCCACTGGGCTCTTTAAGGAAGTGTTTCCCTCACAATAGGTTATGTCCCCTTAAGTTTTAAAGTTGCTGTAATTAAACCACTTCTTAAGAAACCCTCCCTCAATCCAGGGATGTTTAAATTATAGTCCCGTCTCCAATCTGGTTTTCATATCTAAAATTCTGGAGAGAGTCGTTGCTAACCAACTTCGTGACTTTCTCAATTGCAATAGCCTATTTGAGACCTTCCAGTCAGGCTTTAGGGTCAATCATAGCACTGAGACTGCTCTGGTCAGAGTTACTAATGATCTTTTGATGGCATCAGACCAGGGTTTTGTCTCGGTGCTAGTCCTTTTGGACCTTAGTGCTGCTTTTGACACGGTTGACCACCGGATCTTGCTGGAGAGACTAGAGAGCCTGGTTGGAATCAGTGGCACTGCTTTAGATTGGTTCCGGTCGTACCTGACAGACCGATATCAATTTGTTCAGGTTAATAATACTCAGTCCCAACACACCAAGGTCAGCCATGGGGTCCCACAGGGATCCGTACTGGGTCCAATCCTGTTTACCCTGTACATGCTCCCTCTGGGTGATATCATCAGGAAACACTCCATAGATTTCCATAGTTATGCTGATGACACTCAGTTATATTTAATTTATTTAAGGCTAATGAACATGATCATCATCATGATCAGTGGCTTAAATCCTGCGTTGATGGCATTAAGATGTGGATGACATACCTGTAACTTTTTAAGGCTAAATTTCGATAAAACTGAGCTACTGGTTTTGGGTCCAAAACTTGTGAGAGACTCTATTTCTGACGTAATAGCATCTGATAATAGCTTAACTTCTGCCACTAGCACTGTTACGACCCTGGTCGTATAGTTATATTCATAATGTAGTGTGTGTGTGAATTGTTTGTTGTGGGCGTGTCTTTTGTGTTTGGCAGGATCACATGGGAGAAAAGCTGCAAGATCATTGGTCCACCAACAGAATAAAAACCAGCTGATGGCGGCCATCTTCCCTTCTCTCTTCAGCTTTTACCAGGAACTTGGCCATGTGCTGTGTGATAGGATTAGAACGTCCAATTCCGTTTTCGCTTGTTTGTTTTTGAGTTGTTAATCAGAACCCTGTATTTTCTTTTGGTTTGTTGAAATTGTTAACAGCAGGGTCCTCTTTTGTTATGGAATTTTGTTATTTACGTTGAGCTAACTAAATAGCCCAAAACAATCTGTGCTGTGCCTCGGCCATCTTCTTGGGGAAGAAGAGGAGAAAGGGGCAAAATTATGTTGCATACCCGTTTCCCTAGACTTGGGACGTAACAGCACCGTCAAAAACCTGGGTGTTATTTTTGACCAAGACCTTTCTTTTAACGCCCATTTAAAACATATCTGTAAGACTGCCTACTTTCATCTCCGTAATATTAGGAAGGTTAGGCAGATACTTCCCTTAGACGCAGCTGAGGAGCTGGTCCATGCCTTTGTGACTTCCAGGCTGGAATACTGCAATTCATTGTTAGTCGGGTGCACGGCCGGGTCTCTGAGAATTCTACTGCTTATCCAGAACACAGCAGCCCGTGTTTTGACTAAAACTAGGCAGAGAGACAATATTTCCCCGGTCCTCGCCTCTCTTCATTGGCTCCCAGTACATTTCAGAATTCTAAAAACTTATAAGGCACTTCATGGTCTGGCACCTTCGTATCTGGTGGAGTTGATTAAACCCTATCAGCCCACTAGAACACTTCGTTCCTTAGGTGCAGGCCTTCTTGTGGTTCCACGGATTTCTAAATCTAGATTTGGAACCAAAGCTACCAAGCCCCTCTATTATGGAACCACCTGCCAGCCCCGGTCCCGGGGGGCTGACACAGTCTCTATTTTCAAGTCTAGATTGAAGGCGTTCCTTTTTGACATTGCCCATGGTGGCCTGTAGGTTCGGCCATAGACCCAACTGTACAATTTTATTCAGTTTTTTTCTCTTGTTTCCTCTCTCTCTCTCTCTTTCTCTTTTCTTTCCTTTATTCCTTCCTTATTTCCTGTCTTATCTCCCTTATCACTTAAGGGCTAATTATTTCTGCCGGGGATCTCATATCCCCGGAGTCTCTGTTCTCCCCCCCAGAATCCTATGGCTGTGGATTGGACTCTTGATTTAGCCTCCACAACTTGACCCAGCTTCTCTCTGTGAAGCCTTTCTCAGAAGAAGGAGTCTCTTTTCTCCCCCCAGAACGTTATGGCTGTGGATTGGACTAATGACTTAGCCTCCACAACCTGGCCCAGCCTCTAAGACCCTATGGTCTGCTTTATTTTGACCCACGACTTCACCTCCATTATTTCTACAAGGACTTTTAAAGAGCCTTTGGGTAGTGTATAGCCTTTATTTAGTGAAAAATTGAATTCGTTTTTCTCCTTAGTGCCCGCCTGTACGTCCTGGGTGAGGATCCCCTCCACTGTCGATCACCCTGAGGTTTCTTCCTTTTTTCACTGTCTGGGTTTTTTTGGGAGTTGTCCTCAGCCGGTGTGAGGGTCTATAAGGGCAGGGGAGTTTTTCCTGTTGTGTTTAATGTATCTTGTTTATTTTATATAAATGTTTGTGAAGTGCCTTGGGACAACGGTTGTTGTGATATGGCACTTTAAACAAATAAAGTTGAAGGAGGCGGTCACTCTGGCAGAGGACCATCTGGCTGTGCATTTCCGACAGCCAGGAGCGCAAGCCACGTCACCAGGGAACCCCACTCTGATGCCACAACGGAGGACAGCGCCCCCTCACGTGACCACCGAACATCTCCAGCCCCGGGTCGAACAGAACAAACCTGCTAAAAATTCCTCTTTTTGTTGTTTACAGGTTCCGGGCTCCATCAGTGCCGTATCAGCCCCCAGGGGACCGCTCAAATGCCCGAGCAGGGGCGTTGGGGGGGCGGCGAGGTGGTCCATCGTTGGAGGTCAGGCAGGTGATCCAGGTGGACGTAACCCCAGCGCCCCTCCCCCGATCCAGAGGGACATACAGCGTTCCGGTATACATCAGGCAATCTTGGATTCAGGCTGTCAGCAGTCTCTGATCCATGCAAGCCTGATTCCACCCAGGGCTTTTGATTGACGGGCTGTGGTGAAGGTAAGGTGTGTGCACACCGATGTCCACCAGTACCCGGTTACAGCTGTTACCATCCGCTGTGACAGGAAGGAGTGGCGCGTCAGTTTTGCGGTCAGCTCCAGGCTCACACACTCTGTAGTATTGGGAACTGATTGGACGGGTTTTGGGAAACTACTCAGGACTGGTACACGGTCATCCAGAAATGATAATGCAGATGCAGTGCTCACTGCAGCCTCAGTGGAGACGCAGCGGGAGTGCGCGGAGCCAGTGGCAGCGGCTCGGCGTGCGCCTGTGTTTTCCATTAGAGCAGGCGCGTGATAACACCTTACGCGCTGCTTTTGAACAGGTGGTAAAGATTGTTGGCCAGCTCGTGAGCACTGCGTCTGCATTATCATTTCCGTACTTTATTATGATCAGGGACAGATTATATAGAGTGTGCCCTGAGACGCGTGGCGGCGGCACATGCATCCAGCTGTTAGTACCAAGTAGCCACCGGGAGATTATACTCCAGGCGGCTCATCTTCACCCAATGGCTGGTCACATGGGCAATGGGGGGATCTAGAAAATGCTAGACCGCATCACTGATCGGTTTTACTGGCCTGGTATTCACGGGGATGTGAGCCGGTTCTGCGCGTCATGCCCTGAGTGCCAGATGGTAAACCCGCCCGCCACTCCGTGTGCACCATTGTGGCCACTGCCGTTGATGGAGGTTCTGTTCCAGCGTATTGGAATGGACCTCATCAGGCCAATACGTTCTGGACCTTAGAGCAAAGCTACACGCACTCGGACAGGAATTACGGGTTAATTTGCTCAGGGCTCAGGAATGTCAGAAGCGCTTGTGTGACAGGGGAGCTAAGCTACGGCACTTTGCATCAGGAGACACAGTCCTGGTGCTCCTCCCATCTTCGGCATCAAAGCTGCTTGCAAAGTGGCAGGGACCTTTTGTAGTTACATGGAGAGTTGGTGATGTTGATTATGAGGTGGAGCATTCAGATAGGAGAGGAGCCACTCAGATTTATCATTTAAATCTGTTAAAGGGGTGGGTGAAGCCAGAAGCGCTCGCCCTGGTGTCGACGGTGAGAGACAAGGATGAGCTCTGTCCGGTAGTGGGTGCTGCTGGTCTGAGCTCTCCTCTGGGGGACAAATCCCTCACGTCGGCTCAGAAAGCGAACGTGGAAGGGCTCCAACAGAAATTTTCTTATGTGTTCTCCTTTCTTCCAGGGCGCACCACTCTCATACAGCATCACATAGAAACACCGCTTGGTGTGACAGTGCGTTCATGGCCGTACTGTCTTCCTATGCACAAGCGGAATTTGGTGCAGAAGGAACTAAGACAAATGCTGAAAATGGGAGTTATTGAAGAGTCACACAGCGCCTGGAGCAGCCCTGTGGTTCTAGTGGGTATGAAAGACGGGTCTGCTCGGTTCTGTGTTGACTACAGGAAAGTAAACACGGTGTCACAATTTGATGCATATCCAATGCCCCGGGTGGACAAACTCTTGGATCGGCTTGGTACAGCTCAATTTTTCACGATACTGGATTTAACCAAAGGTTACTGGCAGATTCCCTTATCGCCAGAATCTAAGGAGAAAACGGCTTTCTCCACTCCGTATGGTTTGTACCAATTTGTTACACTGTTGTTCGGGTTGTTTGGTGCCACCTTCCAACACCTCATGGACAAAGTGCTCCACCCACATGCTGCCTACGCTGCTGCGTAATTGGATGATGTAATCATCCATAGTGGCAGCTGGGCGGAACACATGCAGCACGTAACAGCAGTGTTACGGTCCTTGAGGCAGGCAGGGCTCACGGCCAACCCAGGTAAGTGTGCAGTTGGACGGAGGGAGGTATCTGGGACACTGCTTGGGGCGGGGTCAGGTGCGTCCACAGCTGGATAAGACAGCAACGATCGCATCCTGCCCACGTCCCAAGTCTAAAAAGGAGGTCAGGCAGTTCTTGGGGCTAGTGGGATATTACCAACGATTCATCCCACAGTTTGCAGATCTGGCCAGCCCCCTGACGGACTTGACCCGTAAGAGTGCCTCAGATCCGGTCCAGTGGACGGAGCTGTGCCAGCGGGCATTTGAACAGCTGAAACGGGCTCTCTGTGTTAAGCCACTCTTATTTACGCCTAATTTCTCTCTCCCTTTTATGCTGCAGACTGACGCGTCGGGCAGAGGGCTGGGGGCAGTGTTATCCCAGCGGGTGCGGGGCACCAACCAAACTGTCGTTTACATCAGTCGGAAGCTGTCCGACCAGGATAGTCGGTAGGGCACTGTCGAGAAAGAGTGCTTGGCCATCAGATGGGCGGTCGGTGCCCTGCGTTATTACCTCCTGGGACGCCCTTTCACTCTCTGCTCGGACCACGCTCTGCTCCAGTGGCTCCACCGCATGAAGGACAGCAACGCCAGGATCACACGGTGGTACCTGGCGTTGCAACCATATAACTTCAATGTGATTCACAGGCCGGGGGCACAGATGGCGGTGGCGGACTTTCTCTCTCGTCCTCTGACGACTGGGGAGGGGGAGTTCGCTCGGCCGGACAGTCTGCCGGCCTCAGTCCAGCGATGGAGGTATGTGAGGGCGGGGCAGTGGTTAGCGCACAGCTGCAGCAAAGAGAGCAGGTCAGTGGCGAGGCTGATGCTGCACGGTGCGCAGGTGTTTTGATTTCTAGTAATTGTCCCTCTCCTCTTACAAGTAGGAGCCGGGTTCACAGGAGAGGGGGACGGAAAAAGAGAAAGAACACCCAAATCAACTGAACTGTGAGGGTGATGAACTGTGTGTGTGTGAGGCTGACAGAGCAAACAGCCGGACATCTTGTTGAGGCAAAAATAAAGAAACCTGTGTTGTGTTCAGAGGACTCACTGTCTTCCACAATGGGATACTTAATCAATCAATCAATTTTTATTTATATAGCCCACATTTACAAAACAAGTTTGTCACATAGGGCTTTGCAGGGTTGGTAACATCCTCTGTCCTTAGACCCTCAGCCCGGGTAAGGAAAAACTACCGAGGAAAAAACCCTTATAACAGGGGAAAAAAACGGTAGAAACCTTAGGGAGAACCACAGGAGAGGGATCCACTCCCTGGGCGGACAGACAGTGAAATGGATGTTACCAGAGCATAAAAATACAATAAAATAAAACAAATACAAAAGATACAACAAATTAGTCAAAATTTTTAAATGTAGTCTTCCAGTAGCCGTTATGTCAGTAGGTGTAAGTCCGGTCATCCAACTGCTGATGCTCCTAGTCCTGGTTATCCTTGTTTTGGCATCGACCCATCCATCAGCAACAGCAATAAAAAAAGAGAAACAAACAAAAACGGTAGTTTAAACAGATTTCAATAGATTGGGGGAGAGAGTGGAGTAGAGAGTGAGACAGGGACGAGGATGAGGGAGGAAGGGTGCTCTGACTATGCGCTCATTCTAAATGCATGAAGTGAGGGCCCCCTACCCCAGCATTTAAAAATCTATAGCAGTTTGGCGTAAACTACAAGACTAGCGTTAAACATTCAAAAAGTTCCCATAGGCGACATTAAATAAATGGGTTTTAGTCTCACCTTAAAGGTAGAGACCGAATCAGAATCCCTGACCTGAAGCGGAAGCTGATTCCACAGAAGAGGGGCTTGATAACTAAAGGCTCTACCACCTGTTCTACTCTTAGTAATTTTGGGAACCACTAATAGACCCGAATCTAATGATCGGAGTGGTCTGCTAGGTTTATAAGGGGATAGCAGGTCCATAATATAGGAAGGGGCCAGATTTGTTTAGGGCCTTGTAAGTTAACAATAGAACTTTGAAGTCAATTCTACATTTAATTGAGAGCCAGTGTAGGGAGGCTAAGATGGGAGTTATGTGCTCCCATCTTTTGGTTCCAGTTAATATGCGGGCTGCCGCATTTTGGACCAATTGAAGGTTCTTTAAGGACCTGAAGGAAATACCTGATAAAAGAGAATTGCAGTAATCCAGCCTAGAGGTTACGAAGGCATGGATTAGTTTCTCTGCATCGTTTCGGGACAGAATGTTTCTAATTGCCTTAATATTACCTAAATGGTAGAAGGCAATTCTGCAAATTTGCTTAACATGTTCGTCAAAATTCACGCTATTATCAAATAACACCCCCAGGTTCCTGACAGTAGAGCGGGAGGGTTGAATATTTTCATCCAGATTCAATCGCTGGATCACCAATGGTGGATCAGTGTGTTTTTGTCCTAATACTATAACTTTGGTTTTTTCTGCATTTAGAAGCAGAAAACTTTGGGTGATCCATGTCTGGATGTCTTTGAAACATGACTGAAGCCAAGGGATCTTGTTTGGGTCGTCAGGCCTTGCAGATAAATACAACTGGGTATCATCTGCATAGCAGTGGAAATCTATATTATGTTGTCTAATAATTTTGCCTAGAGGAAGCATATACAATGTAAAAATAATTGGCCCAAGTACAGAGCCTTGTGGAACTCTGCAATCAACTCTAGTGTGTACAGAGGAGTCCTCGTTTATTTGAACAAATTGGAACCTATCTGTTAGATAGGATTTAAACCAAGCAAGTGCAGTTCCTTTGATCCCAACATCATCCCAACATCATACTCTAGCCTATGAAGTAGGATCTTATGGTCAATAGTGTCAAATGCTGCACTGAGATCCAGTAAGACCAGCAGGGACACAAGTCCTTTTTCATAGGCCATGAGAATATAATTCTTTACCCTTAACAATGCGATCTCTGTGCTGTGGTGGATTCTAAATCCAGACTGAAATTTTTCAAAAAGATCATTACTATGTAAATGATCAAACAATTGTGCAACCACAACTTTCTCCAAGATTTTGGAAATAAATGGAAGATTTGAAATTGGTCTGTAATTTGAAAGAACATTAGCATCAAGGGTAGGTTTTTTAAGTAAGGGTTTAATTACTGCTACTTTAAAGGCCTGAGGAACATTCTGAGGAGAAGAGAAATATTAATTTGATTTAATGTAACATCACCAAGCTGTGACAGAGAGACTTTAAAGAGTGGGGTTGGTATGGGGTCCAATTGACATGTAGTGAGTTTGGAAGAGGAAACCAGTGAGGTCAACTCTGAGAGGGTTATGGGACTAAATTCTTCGAAAGGGGAAAATTGGGGCCACCACTGGTTTTATTATTTGTGGAGGTACATTCTCAGTTTGAATGGGGAGAAGCAGGTTAATTCTATCTCTGATCTTTTTAATTTTATCATTAAAAAATGTGTTAAAGTTGTCACTAGTCAGAGATAGAGGGATCGATGGATTTATAGCTCTATGGTTCTCTGTCAGTTTGGCAACAGCGCTGAACAGGAACCTGGGGTTGTTTTTATTATTTTCAATCAGCTCTGCATAATAAGCGGTCCTAGCATGTCTGAGGGCTTTTCTGTACATGCCAAAGCTGTCCCTCCACATGACATAGTTATCATCATTGTGTGTGGAACGCCATAACCTTTCTAATTTCCGTGTTTCGAGCTTTAAGGCCCGGGTTTGGGTATTAAGGCCCGGGTTTGGGTATTAAGGCCCGGTCAATAACTTAATAGAGGTCAGAATAATTTTTTTCAGTGTGGTAAAATAACTTGAAAAGTCTTCCAATATTTATAGCCCTGCTGCCCTTTCACCTGGTGTCCTGCACACATAATATCTCTATCATGGCAACTATCTCTCCATTTTTTCCTGTCATTGTACCTACATTCAGGGTTCCCACCTTCAGACCAACAATTCTAGTGGCTCTATTGGCCGATTTGTACTTATTTATTATATCTGATTTTCCGTAAACTTTTGAATTTCTTCTTAAATGCATTTTTACCGGCCTCCAACATGTATATGCTTTAACATAAGGCCTGTTTACTGATGGAGCATTTTCGATGAAAATTTAATGATCTTGCAGGCCAAATATGTTTACAACATGGGCCAGAGTTCGACATGTGTGGTCTAAAACAAAAGACGAACAACAGGGGGCCCTGAAGGGGCTCTGAAGTTGTAGTGGTTATTGTTTCACCACGGACAAGTTTGTATAAAGACTATATTTGTTTTCAAGGTGTTGTGAAAGAACACAACAGAGTCACTACTTTTTTTATAATGTCCATGTGAGGGAAGGGCAGTGGTTAGCGATCAGCTGTGGCTGGGAGAGCGGACCAGTGGTGAGGCTGACGCTGCACCGCGCACAGGTGAGCGCAATTGCATTAATCAGATCTCTCCCTGTATTAGTAGGAACTGGGACAGGGGGAAAGCCTGACTGAAACTTTGATACAGATCATTGTGATCATTGTGCTATAAATAACCCGTTGAGACTGTGACACCTGCATCTGTGATTCTGTCCAGAGAACCCAACTCACCACATTTTGGCGCCCAACTACACTGGACGAATGACTGCACAGAGGCATATTGGGGCACTGGCGACAATGTTGGGAGAAGTCGTCGCCATGCATCGTGATCAGGTGGTGGCGCACAAAGAGCAGCTGGCGGAACTGCGGGCAGAGACAGGAGCTCTGGCCCAGCAGTTGGCCAAGGTGGGGCAGGCAACGGCTTCCCCGACAGCTGAAATCTCCCAAGCAGGCCACGGAAATGGCATGCGGCTGGCCACAGGAGGAGTGACCGTTCGTCTTCTACAGCTACTCTTCGGGGACGTGCAGACGGCGGCGTTGGCCCTGCTGGCAGCCACAAGGGGGAGTTACCAGGAGATAGAGAGGCGGTGTTGGATTGCCTGGTTTTTCCCCCGAAGACCATCGACGCCGTTCCGGGGAGCGAGGCTTGGACGGGGACAGACCGTTCACCTTCGCCCAGCAGCTACGTGATTCGGCCGCTAGATGGCTGCAGCCGGGGGAGTCAGCGGGGGAGAGAAGGATGCTGGAGGCTGTGGTGGTGGAACAATTCATCAGGGGTCTTCCGGCCAGAACAGCCGACTGGGTCAGGTGTCATCAGCTGGACAGCATGCAGGGGGCAGTCAGCTATGCGGAGAACCACCTGGCGGTTCATTACCAGCTGCCAGCAGAGGGCTACATGAGACAGCAGAGCCACCCGACGCTGATGCCCCGACAAAGGACAGCACCCCCCCACTCCCATTATAAGACCCCAGCCAGAACAGGATCCCCTAATAAGAGTCTCCTCTCCTTCGTTACAGATCCCTGGCACCCAGGATGCTGCCTCAGCCCCACAGAGAGCCGCTCAGGTGTCTGGGCAGGAGTGTTGGGGGTGCGGGCAGCTCGGACAGTGTCCATCTATGGAAGTGGGGCAGGTGATCTGAGTGGATGGACCCCCAACGCCCCTCCCCCGATCTAGAGGGACATACAGTGTTCCAGTAAGGATCCAGGGGTGTATATATCAGGCAATTGTGGATTCAGGCTGTCAGCAGTCTCTGATTCAACCCGGGATTTGTTCACCAGTACCCTGTTGCATTTATTGGGGTCCATTATAAGGGGGAGAAGTGGCCTGTCCGTTTTGCAGTCAGCTCTCGGCTGACACACTCTGTGGTTTTAGGAACTGATTGAATAATAATAATAATACATTTTATTTATAATGCACCATCTATCCCTAGGATCTCAAAGTGCTACAGTCATAAAAGCATAAAAAAACATATTTATTAAAATCACAGGACTGTGGCTAACGGCAGCTGTATGCGTCCTGGAACAAAAAGGTTTTTAGGCCTTTTTTGAAACAGTCAGTGTCCTGGGTGGCTCTTAAATGGGGTGGTAGGCTGTTCCACAGGCGTGGAGCAGCAGCACAAAAGACCCGGGATCCCATTGTGGAGAGCCTGGTCCTTGGAACCTGGAGGAGATGAGTGTCTGTAGATCTGAGGGTGCGAGTGGTGGACTGTAGGGCAATAAGGTCTTGGAGGTAGGTAGGTGCATGTCCATGAATGCATTTGTGGGTTAGCAGAAGAATTTTGTAGTTGATCCGT
Organism: Paraplagusia blochii; assembly: GCA_016785265.1. NCBI lineage: Eukaryota > Metazoa > Chordata > Actinopteri > Pleuronectiformes > Cynoglossidae > Paraplagusia > Paraplagusia blochii. The sequence continues at coordinate 17,389 of JAFBJS010004927.1, forward strand.
GATGAAATGGGGAGCCAGTGGAGCGACTGCAGGATGGGGGTGATGTGTTCATATTTACGGACTCTCATCAGGACCCGGGCAGCACTGTTTTGAATGTACTGTAGTTTTTGGATGTTTTTTCCAGGTATCCCGATGACGAGTCCGTTGCAGTACTCCAGTCTGGAGGTAATGAAGGCATGGACCAGTTGTTCTGCTGCTTGGTGTGATAGAGTGGGACGGAGTCTTGAAATATTACGAAGATGAAGGAAAGAGATTTTACAGAGGTGTTTAATGTGGTCAGTGAAAGTCAGATGAGGGTCTAATCGCACCTCCAGGTTTGTAGCTGAGGAGGAGATGGAGACGATTTGACTGTCAAAGTTGAGTTGGGTTATGGATGTGGACTTTACCTGATGAGGGGTGCCGATGATAAAAGCTTCAGTTTTATTACAGTTTAATTGGAGGGAGTTGTTTGTCATCCAGGTCTTGATGTCTTCAAGGCAGGAAATGATGGATGACAGGTCTGCAGGTGAGATTTGTGATGCTTTTATGTATAGTTGAATGTCATCGGCGTAGCAGTGAAAAGACAGTCCATGTTTTCTAATGACTTGCCCGAGAGGAAGAATGTAATTGGTGAAGAGGATGGGACCAAGGACAGACCCCTGGGGTACGCCACAGGTGACTTGGCGTGGCCTTGACTCACATTCTCCAAGCAGAGAATGTGAGTCAAGGACACGTTCAGTCCTATCGGAAAGGTAAGACTTGAGCCATTGTAGTGCGCGGTCTGTTAGTCCTACCGTGTTGTGGAGACGCTCGAGGAGGATGCTGTGGTTGACAGTGTCAAATGCAGCTCTTAGGTCTAGAAGGATGAGGAGTGATGGCAACCCTGAATCAGCATTCATTAAAATGTCATTTGTCACCCTAAGAAGAGCTGTCTCTGTGCTGTGGCCTGTCCGGAAACCTGACTGGAAATTTTCAAAGAGGTTGTTGTCTGTAAGGTGGTCCTGGAGCTGTGTAGCAACTGTCCTTTCCAGTATTTTGGATGGGAAAGGGAGATTTGAGATAGGTCTGTAGTTTGTAAGATTGTCCGTATCCAGGGAGGGTTTCTTCAGGAGAGGGCGAATTACAGCAGTTTTTAGCGCAGGTGGGACATGTGCTTGGAAGGAGAGGTTACCAACCTGAGTGATGATGGGAATCAGGGGGGAGATGTATGACTTAAGCAGGGTGGATGGGAATGGGTCGAGGCAGCATGTGGTCGGCTTCATACCTCTGATGATTTTTTCTATGTGGTTCTGCTCTACCTCCGTAAAGCAAAAAAGTGGTTGCAGACTCCCCGCCAGAAACTTGGGAGCAGGTGAGGGGAGGAACGTGGAGTGACTGAGCAGTAGGGACCGGGTGTTGTTGATTTTTGTACTGAAGAAATCCATGAAACTGTTGCATCATTCTACTGTGGCATCAGTTGGTGGGGGTAATTGTGGTTTCAGAAGGTGGTTTATTGTGGAGAAGAGCTTCTTAGAGTTGCTGGCCTCCTGGTTGATGATGTTGGCATAGGATGTTGAGCGGGTGTCTTTCAGAGCCTGGCAGTAGAGTTTTTGATGCTCACGGTAAGCCAGTTTATGGACAGTGAGCCCAGTGCGCCTGAATTTGCGTTCCAGTACACGGCCAGCAGTTTTCATTTTGCGTAGTTCCTGCGTGTACCAAGGAGTGGAGCGTTCAAAGGTGATTTCACGTGTCTTGATGGGGGCATGAAGATTGAGAACGCTGCTCAACGAGGTGTTGTAGTGGTCAACTCCATAGTTTGACCCTAACCCTAACCCTAAAAGTTATTTGGCGTATGGACCTAGAGGGAAGCTCTAGGTCCATACAGAAGGATGTTAGAGTTGTTGAGATTACCTTATGGTCGGATACCCCGAGGTCGTAAATTTCCAGGTTTCTGATCGATGCTGAATTGGTTATGACTAGATCTAACGTGTGGCCTTTGTTGTGAGTGGGAGCCTCAACGTGTTGTTGCATACCAAGACAGTCCAGCAGGCTTAGAAACTCTGCTGCAAGGGGGTAAGAAGGATTGTCAGCATGAATATTGATATCACCGATAATTATAATAGTGTTAGAAATGGTGCAAAGGGATGTTAGGAGATCATTATCACGCGGTGAGATCAAGTTGCGTTTTGTTCTTGTCATTTCCTGTTTTATTTTGAAATAACTCTCCTCTTGTTTCAGGTCACTTACCCTTCCTCATGTGTCACCTGTCTGATTGTCCTGCCTGCCCTCATTGTTTCCACCTGTTCCCTATTACCCTGTGTATATATTGTCTGCGCCTTCCTTTGTCTTGTGCCAGAGTGTTTCGTCTTGTGCGTACACCCCAGCCCTTCTTAGTCCACAGTCTGTATTTCCTTGTCTTCTTGTCAGGTCAGGTTTAATTCCTCTCAGGAGTGATTTTGTGTTTGAGGGTTTTTCCTTGTTTGTTTATTTTTGAATATCCAGTCTCCATTTTTAAGGAGTGAGTTTTTGTTACAGTTGACCTTGTTGGCCTCCATTTTCAAAGGAGTGAATTTTTGTTTCTTTTTCTGTAACATTGACTTTGTGAGCCTCCAGTTTTCAGGAGTGATTTTTATTTCCTGAATTTTGTTAAGTGTATTTTTTTGGTGCTCAAGTAAAGCCTTTTGCTAACCCAACTCTGCTTCTGAGTCCTGTGTCCTGACAATCGTGAATTTCTGGGAGAAATGAAGAGTTTGGTTTTGGGGGTCTGTAAATTAGAAGCAATGTCATGGTGTAAGGAGGTCTGAAATTAAAAGCTACACATTCCATGGAGGTAAGGTCAGGCAGCGGGATGGGTGAGTTGTAGTACAGACGGATGATGAGTAGACCACCACCTCTGCCTGAAGTACGGGCTCACTCAATGTAGTTGTTACCAGGGGGGCAGATTTCATTTAGCAGAAGGTGGTCCCCTGGCTTTTGCCATGTTTCCACTAGACACATTAAATCGATGTGTCTTTCCTGTATGTGGTTGTGTATTAGCAGAGATTTCCTGTTAATGGCTTGGATGTTAAACAGTTCCATGGTAAGTGGTGACGGAGCTGGTGGTGAACATCTCTGCAGGTTCTGAAGCACAGAGTGATCCACTCCATGTTTTCTATTTCGCCTTGAGCCGCTGTTACTACAAGTCTCTGCAGCGTCGGCGAACTGATGACGTTGCCAACGAGCGACGCGGTCGTGGTCGGGATTGATGCAGGGCTTTTTTGGAAGTAAACAAGTAAACAATTGATTGGCAGGGATTTCACAATTTATTAGGGGATTTTTCATGGTCATTGAGAAAAGACAATGTTGGCACAGTGCTGAGCGCAGACTCGGAGCGGACGCAGCGTGAGCGCCGAGAGCCAGTAGCAGCGGCTCAGTGTGCCCATCTGTTTAGCCGCGCTTAGAATTTCCCACTGGAGCAGGCGCGTGACACTTTGCACGCCGTGTTGGACCGGGTGACCAAAATTGATCTTCAGCTGGTCCAGCCCGGCACTACATTGTCATTTCCGTGTTTTTCAATGATCAGGGACAGACTCTACAGAGTGTGTCAGACACGTGACAGCGCTAGTGTGCTCAGCTCTTGGTGCCAACAAGTCACCGGGAGGTTATACTCTCATTGGCTCATCATCACCCGATGGCTGTACACATGGACTGCCAGGAAACTTTAGACCGCATCACGGAACGATTTTACAGGTCAGGGAGTTTGAATGCATTGGAATGGATTTAATCGAGCCGTTCCATCGCAGTGCCCGCAAGTACCGGTTTGTTCTGGTAGTGATAGACTACGCCACGAGATATCCGGAAGCCGCGGCGCTGTGAACATTTCTGCAAAGAATGTTGCCGACGCGCTTTTCCGGATCATCTCGCTGGTCTGGACCCCGAAGAAGATCCTGACAGATCAGGGAACATCTTTTATGTCACAGACCATGAAGGAACTATACAGATTATTAGACATCAAGTCTATTCGGACCAGCGTCTACCACCCTCAGACTGACGGGCTGGTGGAATGGTTGAATAAGATTCTGAAGTCTATGATCAGGAAGTTCATTCAGGAGGACAGTGCAAGCTGGGATAAGTGGCTACACCCCCTGTTGTTCGCAGTGCGGGAGGTTCCCCAGGCCTCCACGGGGTTTTTCCCCTTTTGAATTGTTATTTTTGCAGGAAGCCAAGGGGCATGTTGGACCTAATTAAAGAAAGCTGGGAGGAAGGTCCAAAAGCCTCTAAAAGTGAAGTTCAATACGTTCTGGATCTTAGAGCACATTTACACTCACTTGGGCAGGAATCACAGGTTAATTTGCTCAGGGCTCAGGAACGTCAGTGGCACCTGTATGAGAGGGGAGCTAAGCTGCGGCACTTGGCACCAGGAGACAAAGTCCTGGTGCTCCTCCCATCTTCAGCATCCAAGCTGCTCGCTAAGTAGCTGTGGACCTTTGTGGTCACACGGAGAGTTGGTGATGTTGACTATGAGGTGGAACATTCAGACATGAGAGGAGACACACAGATTTATAATTAAAATCTTTTGAAGGGGTGGGTGGAGCCAGAAGCGGTTGCTCTGGTGTCGACAGTGAAGGAGGAAGATGAGCTTGGTCCGGTAGTGGGGGCTTCTGGTCCTAGCTCTCTTCTATGTGATGAATCTCTCACATTGGCCCAGACAGCGGACGTGAAAGGACTCCAGCAGCAATTTTCTGACGTGTTCTCCTTTCTTCCAGGGCGCACCACTCTCATACAGCATCACATTGAAACACCGCTTAGCCTGACTGTGCGTTCACAGCCGTACCGTCTTCCGATGAACAAACGTTAAGTGGTGCAGACGGAGCTAAAACAGATGCTGGAAATGGGAGTAATTAAAGAGTCACACAGCGCATGGAGCAGCCCAGTTTTTCTAGTGGGTAAGAAAGACGGGTCTGTTTGGTTCTGTGTTGAGTACAGAAGGGTTAATGAGGTGTCACGTTTTGATGCTTATCCAATGCCTGGGGTTGACGAACTCTTGGATCGGCTTTGCACAGCTTAACTTTTCTCGACACTGGATTTGACCAAAGGATACTGGCAGATTCCCTTATCGTCAGAATCTAGAAAGAAAATGGCCTTCTCCACTCCGTCCGGTTTGTACCAATTTGTTAGACTTCCATTCGGGTTGTTTGGTGCCACAGCCGCCTTCCAATGCCTCATGGACAGAATGCTCCGCCCACATGCTGCCCACTCTGCTGCGTATTTGGATGACATCATCATCCATAGTGGCAGCTGGGCTGAACACATGCAGCACGTAACCACGGTGTTACAGTCCAAACCCAGGGAAGTGTGCAGTTGGACGGAGGAACGGTACGGTATCTGGGACACTGCTTGGGGTGGGGTCATGAGTGTCCAGAGCTTGGATAACACAGCAGAGATTGCATCCTGTCCACGTCCCAAGTCTAAAAAAGGGGTTAGACAGTTCTTGGGGCTCGTGGGGTATTACCAGCGATTTATCCCACAGTTCGCTGACTTGGCCAGCCCCCTGAGCCCTCCAGTGGACGGAGCAGTGCAAGCAGGCGTTGGAGCAGCTAAAACAGGCTCTCTGTGGTAAGCCACTGTTGTTCACACCTAACTTTTCTCTCCCTTTTATGCTGCAGACTGACGCATCGCCCAATGCGTCACGGTTGGTGCCCTGCGTTATTACCTCCTGGGACGCCCTTTCACTCTCTGCTCGGACCACGCTCCTCTCCAGCGGCTCCACCGGATAAAAGACAGCAAAGCCAGGATTACACGGTGGTATCTGGCGTTGCAGCCATTTAATTTCAAACTTGTTCACAGGCCGGGAGCACAGATGGCGGTGGCTGACTTTCTTTCTCGTTCCCTGACGACTGGGGGGAGGAGGTTGATGGCGGGGAGTTCGCTCGGCCGGACAGTCTGCAGGCCTCAGTCCAGCGGTGGAGGTAAGTGAGGGCGGGGCAGTGGTTAGTGATCAGCTGTGGCTCGGAGAGTGGACCAGTGATGAGGCTGACGCTGCACCGCGCACAGGTGAGCGCAATTGGTTTCCGCCAACTCCACAGCACTGAAACGGCACTCACAAAAATCACTAACGACCTTCTCATGGCTTCTGACTCTGGACTACTCACCATCCTCATCCTCCTTGACCTGTCTGCAGCTTTTGACACCATCTGTCACACCACCCTTCTCAGTAGGCTATCCTCCACTGGCATCTCCCACACTCCCCTTGACTGGTTCACTTCCTACCTCCGGCCGCACGCAATTCGTACAGCTCAGTTCCCTAAAATCCACCCCCTGCCCCGTCACCTCTGGTGTGCCCCAGGACGGAGCCCTGGGGCCCCTCCTCTTCATCATATATCTCCTTCCCCTTGGCAATATCCTCCGCAAATTCAACATCCAATTCCACTGCTATGCCGATGACACCCAGCTCCACCTCACCACAAAACCATCATCATCAATCCCACCCTCCTCCCTTACAGACTGCATTTCTGAAATAAAAGTCTGGTTCACACAAAACTTCCTTCAACTAAACAGCAATAAAACTGAAGTTCTCCTCATTGAAACTAAATGTACACTTTCAAAAGCTAACAGTTTCTCACTTACCATTGACGGCTCCTCCATCTCACCCTCCCCCCAGGTAAAGAGTCTGGGTGTCACCCTTGACAACACACTTTCCTTCCAAGCTCACATCAACAACATTACTCGGTCTGCCTACTTTCACCTCAGAAACATCAATTGCCTGCGCCCCTCCCTCACAGCCCACACCACTGCCATTCTTGTCCACAGCCTTGTCACCTCCCGTCTGGACTATTGCAACTCACTCCTCTTTGGTATCCCCCACAAATTCCTCCATAAACTTCAACTGGTCCAAAATTCAGCTGCCCGCATCATAATTCGAACCCCCCTATCCATCGTATCACTCCTGTCCTCCAAGAGCTACACTGGCTCGCCATTCACTTCCTCATCCAATACAAAGTCCTCCTGTTGACATTCAAGGCTATACATAACCTTGCCCCCCCTTACCTGTCTGACCCCTGTCTGTTTTTCCGACGCACTCCCACTCCCTCAGATCCTCCTCCACCATCCTCCTGTCCGCCCCCCCCCACTCGCCTCACCACCATGGGGAGCAGAACCTTCAGTCGCTCTGCTCCCTGCTTCTGGAATTCCCTTCCACCGTCACTCAGGAACATTGACTCACTCTCCCACTTCAAATCACAACTAAAAAACACATCTATTCAAAACTGCATATTCCCTCTGATTCAAGCAAAGGCCCGCCCTATCACGCCCCCAACTTGTACTGTTTTAACTGTTTCAACACAGCCTAACCACCTATAGCCTTCAGTCGCTCTGCTCCCTGCTTCTGGAATTCCCTTCCACCATCACTCAGGAACATTGACTCACTCTCCCACTTCAAATCACAACTAAAAAACACATCTATTCAAAACTGCATATTCCCTCTGATTCAAGCAAAGGCCCGCCCTATCACGCCCCCAACTTGTACTGTTTTAACTGTTTCAACACAGCCTAACCACCTATAGCACCCCCCCACACACACACTTTTAATAATTGACTTATGTATTTTATTTTAATTGTTTAACTGTTTCATATTGTTTCATAATGTTTTTACTGTCTTTTTTTTCTTGTGTACAGTGACCTTGAGTGTCCAGAAAGGCGCCTATAAATAAAATTTATTATTATCATTATTATTATAATTGCATTAATCAGATCTCTCCCTGTATTATTAGGAGCCAGGACCACAGGTGGAGAGATCAGCTGTGACATGCTGCAACTGCTGAGGAGCAGCCTGACTGTGAAACTTTGATACAGAAATTGCCGACATGGGACTGCCCTGTGACTGTGACACCTGCATCTGTGATTCTGTCCAGAAAACCCAACTCACCACAGTCCACTTACTGTACACACTACCCGGGCATGGTGGTGTATTTAAAAGGAATAGCATTCGAAATGTAAATACAAAACACGTTAAGAAGTTGGACTCATTCCCAGAGGCAATGTCTTTATAATGTTGTGGAACTGCAGGGATCAGCTGCTGGACAATATTGATTTTAGGTTAGGGCGGTTGGCACCTTCAAGGGGCGCCTACTACTTGGAGGAAGGTTCATGAGGGGCTGTTACGGTGCAATCAGTGATATGCAGTGAGATATATGGCATGTTATGGAGAAATTTGACTCCACTGAATTAAAATTTACAATAATAACGACCAAAAGGAGCATATTATTATACTTATTTTACAATTCAAGGATGCTTTATTGTCATTGCAACACATGTTAGACATGATGAACGAAATAAGATACTCAGATCCCGGATCGAGGTGAGAGATAGAAGAAGAAGAGGAAGGAAGAGGAGAGAGAGAAGAAGAGAGGTAGTGTGGTGACAATTTCAGATTGTTGTGTGAGGGGGAGTGACGAGAGCAGAAAAACAATAAATTACAGTAACAATGACAGTAACAGAAGCAGCAGAGTGGTGGTCCTGCTTATGATGCTCCGCAGCCTCCTGCCTGAGGGGAGGCTAACGAACAGTGACTTTGCTGGGTGGGTGGAGTCTTTCATGATGCAGGTGGCCCGTTTCCTGCATCTGATGTTATAAATTTCTGTGGTGAAGGGGAGGCTGCGTCCTACGATTCCCTGTGCAGCCTTTACTACCCTCTGCAGACTTTTTCTCTGCTGGCGAGCAGCTGCCGTGCCACACAGTGATGCAGATGTCAGTACACTTTCCACCACGCATCTGTAGAAGGATGTTAGGACTGAACTCCCCAGTCCGGGACGCCTCAGCCTCCTGAGGAAGTAGAGACGCTGGTGGGCTTTCCTGATTAGACAGGAGGTGTTGGTCTTCCAGGTGAGGCCGTCTGAGATGTGGGCGCTCAGGTACCTGTAGCTGGAGACAACTTCCACCGCTGTTCCTCCTATGTGCAGGAGAGGTGGGGGCTGTCTTCCCCCTCCTGTAGTCAATGATCTCCTGGTGTTGTTTACATTGATGCAGAGGTTGTTTTCCCTGCACCAGCTCTCCAGGTGTTTAACCTCCCGCCTGTTGTCGGACTCTTCGTTGTTGGAGATTTGTCCAACCACAGCTGTGTCATCTGCGAACTTCACGATGAGGCAGCCTGGGTTCAGCGCTTTGCAATTGTGTGTCAGCAGGGTGAACAGGAGGGGGCTCAGCACACATCCCTGGGGAGAACCAGTGCTGAGCTTGATGGAGGAAGAGGAGATGCCATTGATCTTAACAGACTGCGGCCTGTCGGTCAGAAAGTCCAGGACCCAGTTGCAGAGGGAGGTGCTCAGTCCAAGGGTTACCAGCTTTTCAAGCCCGGCAACACCCTAAGAGGGAAACTGGTTCATCCCAAAGACAAGATCCCAAGACACAAGCTGGACAACGTGGTTTATGCCATTCAGTGCAGCGAGTAGTGTTGAGACCTCTACATTGGGGAAACCAAGCAGCCATCACACAGACGCATGGCCCAAAATAGAAGGGCTAACATCTCAGGTCAGGACTCAGTCGTTCACTTACACCTAAAGGCTACCAACCACTCTTTTAAGGACCAAGATGTTCAGATCTTGGCCAGAGAAGACAGATGGTTTGAGAGAGGTGTTAAAGAAGCCATTTTTGTCAACCTGGAAAAACCATCCCTCAACAGAGGTGGTGGTTTGACACATAACCTCTCACCCACCTACAAAGCCTTTTTGGGAACAATACCCAAAAGATTCCACTCTCATCAACCAGTTTCGCATATTAACGAGCCGTGTGACCAAAACCACTTCAACAATGACGGTAACGACTCATCAATCCCCACCCAACGACTGGTATCACACTTCACAGGTATCCCCAGGTCCACCCAACAGGAGGCACCTGGAACACCCCTTCCTCCCCACCCACAGGATATAACTTTTGTTACTCCCGCCTAACAGTTAGAACTGAAGAAGCCTCTTGGATGAAAGGAGAAACGTTTTCCAAAAAACTGAATATCCAGTTGCCTAACTAAACTCTTTTACCTATTCCTCTTTCAGTTACACTTACACAAACATTTAAACAGGAACATATTTGAAAATACCCCACATCATATATATATATTATTTTTTTAAGAACCAATTTTAGTGTCTATTTAAATTATATTAAAATGAAGGGAAGTTTGGGTAACCCTCCTTCAAATGCTGCCCCTGCGACCAACTCCGGATAAGCAGATGAAGATGGATGGATTAAATTATATTGACTGTAGGTTTGGATGTTCACCATAAAATCCTTAAAGCATCTGGACTATAAGTAGAGAGGCAAGGCTGGTGCAAAAAATTACAGGTATGGGCAGGATTTTTCTTGTAGTCCCACAATTATACTCTAAATGTAGGTGGTCCACAGTTGGTCCACCTGAACAAATACTGTTCCCTACTGGAATTGAGTCCAATGAGTAGGGTGTAATATGCTGCTTAGAAACGGAACTTACATTTATCCTACATGTGCTGCAGTGTGTTGAATAGAACAACAACAAGAAGAATCATGTGGGATGTTAATGCTAAAGGTCCTCCTATCAGAGATATATTTCCCTCATTCTGCTGTTCTGAGTCAGGAAGTCCACTGGTGGGGTCAAGCACATCTTGACAGCCAAGTTCTTTCTAAAATGCATTCCAGTCCTTGTCCTTACCAATATTAATCAGTCAGTGGTCCATTTAAGTGAGGTATCAGTGTGACTAAACGTTTTAGAAAAGAAGCACTGAAATTTGAATGATTTGAAAATACTAATAGTTAAAAAATGTGTGAGAGACAGAGGCCCACACAGAGAGTGCAGTTGAGAGAGGGTGAGAGAGAAAGAGATTATTGTTGAGAGGGAGAGAGAGGGAGGGAGGGACTAATGTAGAGATTATCTTGGCAGCTATGTTTTGTTTTTCACATTGTGGCTAAATGTTTGTTGTGGCCCACTGGGCTATGGTTGTTCTAACTGTGTTGTTGTTAAGGTCTAATGACTATGTCATTTTCACAGGCTGTGACGAAATGACTGTGAGTTATCACAGCAGCGTACATGTGGTGTCATTGCAACTTTTTAATAAACACAAAGTGCTTAGAGTATGTTTATCCAGACCATAATAATCAGGCATGTAATAGATTAGGATCGGAGTTACTTTAAACTGAACCAAACACATAGAAAAACCTTTCCCTGAAGATTTATACACACATACATACATACACAAACACACACACATATATTTATTTTAAATATTACATTTCTGACTATAATTGCCTTGTGCAGTAATTTAAATGCCATTAATAAGAAAGAGGGGGAGGGTGGAGTTACTGTTGGTGAAAGGCTTTATGTATCAGCTAGATACATAAGGTTAACTTGTATGGAAACTGTAAATAATCCAAGTGCATATGAAGCCTAACGCATTAAGGGCCTCAAAGAGATCTGTGCAAGAATGACCTGAGCGAGAATAGATAGGGTGGAAGGAAAGTTCTTCTTGTCGGAGAGATTACGTTCTATAGAAAAGACATTGGAACTACAAACTCACTCTCACAATTAAGGTTCAAACAAAAACATTTTGTTATAATTGCATTTTCATTTTACAGATTTCATCTTAATCTTTCTCAATCTGTTTTTTAAATGAAAGTGAACCTCTTGTCATTGGGACACAGCACAACACACCAAATTGTGACCCTATGCATTAAACCCTTCACCAAAGTGTGCAGAGGGCTTTAAGTACCCAGGGAGTAGTGAATGATATGGTGCTATAGTCAGTGCACATCAGTGGTGACCCTGCAGACCAAGACTGCTTCTCTAACTACCAAGTCCTCACTGCCCAATTTGTAATGTTGTATTTTGTAATTATATTATGTGTTAATAGCTGTATTTCTGTTGGGGGCTATTCTAACAAAGACATCAGGCACCTTAGTATGCAGAGTAACCATAGAGCTGAGTTGAAGATTAGTTTCCTGTGCCAAGACAAGCACAAATACAGACACATTCACAGTCAGAAATTATGTTTGCATAGTTTCCTCTACACCACCAGAGTCTGCTGCTAAAATGAACCAGAACACAGTTGACTCCATTATTGGCTCCCAGATGTTCTTGTCTGGCTCCATGGGGCCGGGTGACATCACCAGTCTCTAATGGATCTCCCCTCAGCTCACCAAAAGGGGATCTGTTAATAATTTAGGAACTCTGCTGCTCTGCGTATCACAGGGCAGGGCCGCTGTGCTTTCAGCCTGAGTGCCTTGGTGGAAGAGTCGGGGAGGAAACCAGCCAATATTGACTCGTCCAATCAATAACTGTGCTAATGCTAATTCTCCCGAGGCTGTGTGTGTGTGTGTGTGTGTGTGTGTATTAATATTTTCTCAAATGCAATAATAATCATAATAATTCAGACACCATTGAGGTTTTGTTGGTAAGATTGTGGTTCTACTGTTTTCCTCCAAAATTTAAATTTGTATTTTCTGTTTGAAGTTTGATGATCATTCAAAAAGGGTTTAGTTGTAAGCAACTGGACTTCTTCTTGGAGTTTTCAACTTTTTGGATATCATGACCTGGATGAATGAGAATCTTCACTGACATTTTGATGATGACAGTAATCGGCCATGTCCATGTCTCAATCTGTGTCCTTGGTAAGACCATGCTAAGTAAATCCTTTACTGCTCTTTCACTCACAATACAGGTTGCTCTTGCTTCAGATGTGTTGGTAGGAGAACACAACAGTCTAAACCAGGGGTGTCCAAACTGTTCCACAAAGGGCTGGTGTGGCTGCTGGTTTTTGTTCCAACCAACCAAGATCACATAGCTTGACCAATCAGGTGTCTGATGACTGTGATCAGTTGATTAAACCTGTCAACTCAGGTTTGCTGCTGCTTGGTTGGAACAAAAACCTGAACATGCATTCAAACGGTTTGTTTGTGGTTTGAATGCATGTTCATCTATGGAGTCTTGCCCTGGTTTAATGCAAGAAACATTTAGGGTCAAGCTAAAGAAACTATGCCATATTGTGACATACAGATTTGCTGTATGAAACCACAGTGAAGTCTGAGACAGTTTCAGGGCCAAAAATACATCCCTTTCTTCCTCTCTTTCTTCCTCTCTTTCTCTTTTCCTCAGTCTTGCTTCTATCATGCTGGCGGACCATTATTACCATCTTACCCAAGAAGACTGACTTATGGGACATCAAGAACTGGTGTCCTGTCTCAGTTCTCTCCACTGACTCTTGAAAAAAAACAAAATCCTTGTCTAACATTCTGGCCAATTGGTTGAGAAGTGTAATGAAACAGAGTCCTCCATAGAGACCATACATACCATGTGCCTGGCAGGTAATTGATATTTACCTAATTTGAGATGTTTTGTAAGCAGACCACCAAGTATAAATGCTGGAGTAATTACCTGTCTGTGTTGTCCCCCTGATTACCTCTATCTTCATCCTGTTCAACCTTGCACTCCCAAAGAGAACTTCAGCATCTTTAACTCCTCCACCTCCAGGTCTGCCTCCTGTCTTCTACCTATTCCTAGTGTCTCTAAGCCACTCATCATAGCATATCTCATAACTGTCCTGTAAACCATCCCCTTCACCTGAGCTGACACTCTTCTATCACAGATCACTCTTGAGGCCTTTCTCCAGTTGTTCCATCCTGCCTGTACCTCTCTCTTTACCTCTCTTCCACAGTCTCCTCTGCTCTGAACAGTTGAGCCTTAGTAGCTAAACTTCCCCACCTGCACCACATTTGCTCCTTGTAACCTCACCAAACCACCATCTCTTTAGGTTCTCTTCTAGCTGTTGCCTGCTCTCACTGCAGATCACAATGTCATCTGTGAACATCATTGTCCATGGAGACTCCTGTCTGACCTCATCTGACAATCTGTTCATCACCAGAACAAACAAAGAGGGGCTCAGGGCTGATCCTTGATGAAGTCCCACCTCCATCTTAAAGTCTTCTGTCCTTCCAACAGCCCACCTCACCACTGTTGTACTGTTCTCATACATATCCTGCATCAGTCTAACATATTTCTCTGCCAATCCTGAGTTCCTCTTACAAAACCACAATTCCTCCCTTGGCACTGGAAGATTCAGGTGGCACCACTTGGGGAAACCAGGTTTCAGTAGACAGTTTCCTCCGATCCACGGTCACAGCACCAAAAATGGAAGAACTCGGTCCAGACGAAGAAGTAAACAAAGCCGTAGGGTGGTCAATTCGTCTAATACCGAAAGGCATCCAAAACACAAAAGTTGGTCCAAAACAACAGCGTATAGAGAACGACTGGAGAGAGCATAGCTAAAGAACCTAACACAAAGAACTTGGTTATTCACTTTATTTTGGTAAATGCTATTCTAAATTCTATATGCAAACTTAAAATGTTATACCTGTACAGGGGGAGTGGTTTCTCAACTTTGTGGGTGTCAATCACATTTGGGAGCCATTGGGGATAAAAGGTTGGGTCTTTGGTGACCAATCATATTATTTACCATGTACCCGATGTTACCACCATGTGGCGCTGTTGTGTATTGCCAAATCAACTTTAGGCTACCAGAGACTAATGGCCCCTGCCATGGCCATCCATCCTCAGCGCCATTTATCATGCTAGATTGGGACCTGGGACCTTCCCGCATACCTACCTTAGAGCCAACACGTATCTGGCCCGTGAATGGATAAGCTCTCCCGGGACAACAACATCTTGGGACATATTGAATCTAACTAAGAGATTTGAATTGAATTGATATGAATTGAATGCCTTCATTGTCATTGCCCATAAATACATACAACGGAATTCGAGTGCTACTCTAAGGTGCAGAAAAACATCAATAAATTAGTAATACATACAAACAGATGTTCATTCACTTTAAAAATACAATACTAAAATACTGAGATATGTAAAACAATCCCAGAATGATAAAAGTGCTAAAGAGGTAACCGGATCATAAAAGCAGAATTAAATTGAATTAATCACAGTTACATTCAAGTTACATTCAAAGGGCTATCCAGATACGCTTACTTGACTTACTATGGTAACAGCTTCTGGGAAAAAGCTCTTCCTAAATATGGCTGTCATGGTTTTTAGGCAGCAGTTGTGCTTCCCAGATGGCAGTAGTTCAAAAAGAGGGTTAGCAGGGTGGTAGCAGTCATTCATGATGTTTGGGCTTTGGTGAGAAGTCTGGAGCTAGCAATCTCCTCCAAGGAGGGCAATAGGCAACTGTTCTCTGAGCTGCATTTATGACCCTCTGTATGGTTTTCCTGTCTGCTGCTGAGCTCCCAATGAACCAGACATTTATGCAGTACATCAGGATGCTTCTATGGTAGCTCGGTAAAACCAAATCAGCAGTTGCTCTCTGATGTTGTTCTTTTTAAGACTCCTGAGGAAATGTAGTTGCTGCTGTAATTCCTTTACGGTAGCTATGGTGTTGTCTGTCAATGTCAGCCTGTTGGATATGATGGTTCCCAGGAATCTGTAGTTGTGTACCCTTTCCACACAATTCCTGTTGATTGACAAGGGCACAGGGTCTGTTCCATTCCATCTGAAATCAATTATTAGTTCTTTAGTTTTATTTAGATTTATCTCCAGGTTGTTGGTATCACTCCAATGTTACAGTTTTTCCACCTCTTCTTTGTATACAGATTCATCTCCTCCAGAGATGAGCCCCAGTAAGTTGGTGTCACCTGCAAATCTGATGATCGCACTATTGTGGTGGGATGAGGTGCAGTCATGATTGTAGAGAGAGAAGAGCAGAGGGCTTAGCACACAACTTTGTGGGGATCCAGTGCTCAGGGTGAGACTGGATGATATGCAGGAACCAAATTTTACTGTCTGAGGTCGATTTGTGAGGAAGTCCAAGGTCCAGCAGCAGATTTGGGGAGAGAGGCCGAGGTCACACAGCTTCCTGATAAGAACATTTGGGTTGATGGTGTTGAATGCTGAGCTATAATCCACAAACAGCATCCTGACATAGGTCCCACTGTGTTCCAGGTGCTTTAAGGCTGTGTGTAAGGCAATGTTGATGGCGTCCTTTGTTGACCTGCTAGATTTGTAGGCAAACTGCATGGGATCTTGGGTTGGTGGGAGCTCATTTTTAATGTGTTTTAGTACAAGCTTCTCAAAACATTTCATGATTACAGGAGTCAGTGCCACGGGTCTATAATCGTTTAGAGTGTTGGGTGAAGTCGTTTTTGGGACCGGGGTGATGGTGGAAGTTTTCAAACAGGATGGGACGGGGGTTGTGGAGAGTGAAGAGTTGAAAATGTTGTTGAAGACAGAGCAGAGCTGGTTGGCACATGCTTTAAGCACTTTTCCTGTGATTCCATCTGGTCCAGCAGCCTTCTTTGGGTCCACTGACATGAGGACACATCAAACCTCATGCTCATGAACTTGGAGTGGTTGAGATGTAGGCAGTGGCAGCATCACATTACCAGATGGTCTATTTCTCTCAAACCTAGCAAAAAAACAGTTTAGCTCTTCAGTTAGTGAGGCATCTGTGTCAGTAAGTGTTGAGTTACTGCTCTTGTACTTAGTAATATGTTTAATACCCTTCCAGGACTGTCTTGGATCACTGCTGCTAAAATGTTTTTGTGATGCCTCTTTCTGTGATGCCTCTTTTCAGATTTGCTCGAGCTGAGCTATAGCTAACACTGTCACCTGACCTATAAGCAGCATCTCTGGCTTTAAGTAAGATCTGGACATTTCTGTCCTTCCATGGTTTTTATTTGAAAAGATTTTGACCTTCTTGTCTACAGTGACTACTGTATGTCCATGCAGAATGTGATGTAGTTTAAAACAGTCTGAGAGTAGTCTCCCAGTTGTGGTTGTGTAAAAATATTCCAATCTGTTCATTCAATACAGTCCTGTAGCTGTGTCAGTGCCCCCTCTGGCCAGGTTTTAACAGTCCTTATTTCAGGCTAGATCCTTCTCCTTAGAGGGATGCAAACTGGTATGAGGAGCAGTGACAGATGATCAGAAAGTCCCAGATGTGGAAGGGCAACTGTTCTGTATGCATAACTGATATTTATGTAAACATGGTCCAGTGTGTTTTTCCCTCTTGTGGCACATTTCACATGTTGGTGAAGTTCAGGTAGCACAGAAGTAAAACGTGCTTGGTTAAAGTTCCCCATGATAATATGGACTCCCTCCGGATGAGGTGGGCTAATGCTGTACTTAAGTTAGCATCGGGGGATGGGGGTGGGGGGCGGCTGGTGTACACTGCCGTAATAATTACCACTGTTAATTCCCTCGGTTAATCCAGTGGCCTGCATCTGACTGACAGAACCTCAATGTCCGGAGAACAGAAGCGATGTATGCATGTGTTTGCTGTACCTGCACCAGGCGTCATGTACGTACTATACACAAAGTCCTCACCTTCTGGTCTTACCGGGGTCTGCGCTGCGGTCCTGTCTGTGAATTGTGTGGCCTGCTAGCTGCAACACGGCGTCAGGAATGTCCAAGTGAAGCCAAGTTTCCATAAACACAGCAGTCCCGGACATATCTGTTTTCTTTTGGTGTTAAGTCCAGTTTGTCCATTTTGTTGAGGAGAGACCTGGCATTGGTGAGGAAGAGACTGGATAGTGGTGGCTTGTGCGGTTGTTTCCGTAGCCTCGCAAGTAGCCCCGCTCGGCAGCCTCGCTTCGGCCTCCGCTCCCTCCTCCACTGCACTGCAGGGCCGACAACAATCCAGGGTTAGCCCGGTGGTCTTGCAATTTCATCCGGAATGTTTTAACCGTGATGAAAATGCTCGGTGATGTCCACTTTTTGGGTCTCCTTTACCCCAGGAGGGAACTTCCAACTCCTAGGTGTTCAAAGGTGGACGAATGGGATTTGAAATAATCAAACATACAACTCTTGAAGAATAAAGAAACAATAAACAATGGTTTATTGAAATATAATAAAGAAAATAGACTTACAGGAATTCCTGGATCTTGGTGCCGTTCACCACGAATGGATCTTGCGTCTCTGTCTGTACGTCTACAGTAAGAGCACCATCCCAAGAACCCAGAGTTCTATCTGCTGCTGTTTTTTATACTGCTTCACCTCTTTCTTGTCTATGTGAGCGTGTATGTGTCCTCTCATGTATATGAGTGTGTGTGGTGTATCCTCTCATATCTCGGTGTGTGTGTTCTTCCCATGCTTAGATGTGTGTATCCTCCCAAACTTAGATGTGTGTGTGTGTCTTTAAATTGGTTTCCATGTAAAAGTTATCGCATTGTTAATCACCACTCAATGAACAGGCTGGTACCGTTCAGGTGCTGAGGCTGGTGTTTTTCCATCTCCTCTTTGATGTTCAGCTCATTCAATAATGAGGGGAAATTCCTTATGTCTTGCACATGAAATATTTCTACTCATTGTGGACTGTATTATCCTAACAGTTTTGTAGGTCTGAGAACAGCATCATATACAGCAGAAAACAGAACTCTTTGCAAAAGTCATGAATGATTTTAACAGTTTTTGAGGGTCCCTCTCTTGACGTAACTTTGTTACGTCATATGTATACAAATTCCCTTTAAATTAGTGAGTGGGAGAAAACCTGGCCGGCCTATGTCCTATACATACTTCTAAGGATGTACAATATGACATTTACCGATACCGATATGAACCGATATTACCCAAACACTTAATTTCCGATACTGATGTGAACCGATACCGATATAGGCAGCTAATTTCCCCTGAATTAGTGTGATACCAGATTAAATGCGTACAACATAAACATACTACTACAATATAAGTTATATAAAAATGACACATTTATTTTTTAACATTTTGTCTGAAACAGTCCTATGATTCTTTGTGCAGCATTTGATGTAAACAAGAAATATCTGGTGTTGGACAGAAGAATTATAAACAGGGCTCATTCAGCCCTCACACGAATAGTCAATATAAATTGGCACAGATAGAAACAGCTGCATTATAAGAGTAAAAAAAGCTTATTTAATGAGAGATAAAAACATTTAAGCATCGTCACAATGTATACGACTCTTCTCGTTGAAACTCTGCGAAGTTTGACTAATTTATTTTGCTCTCGTCTGTTCTTTACCGTATTTTACTCCGAGTCTTTCAGAGAGAGAGAGAGAGAGACAGCTGCCGCCGCTGCTGTGTTGTTGGCGTTTCACTGAGTCTATTGTTGTTTTTCTTTACTACGCTGCATAAAAAAGTAATCATGATAAAATGTTAAAATCCCCACCCCAAGCCCCAGCATGACCAGCTCCTTGCAGTCATTAAGAATTACAGTTTTCTATCCACAAAAAACTCCAGACCACAGACTTTCACTGTAGCATTGCTCATTGTAGCTGTCTCTTTAAATGACATCACGTGCCGGTCAGAGTGTCAGAACTGCAGACTCAGTTCCTCATGCGGAAGTCCAGCGGGAGTCGAGCGTATTTGCCGAGACCGCGGCTTTGCAGCATCGGATTAATATTATCGGTGGAAAATCCGATACTGATATAATCCGATATTTAAAATTATGCTCATATCGGCCCGATATTTATCGGTGGACCGATACATCGGACATCCCTACATACTTTTTTAGTCCTCATGTCTGAGCACTTTTTCTGATTCCATACCCCAATTGGCCAGGAAACTCCCAATCCCCGTCCCCGGGCCTCGGGCAACGTACATGATAATAAGAAACACCATAATAATAACAAAGAATACCATTGAAGAAGTGAGAAAACATTATCACAGAAACAGTGAAACATGTGATCATTGAAAACATTATTGTGTGTGATTAATTACTTGTTAAACAGTTAATTATATTTTTATAATGCTATATAAAAGTACAAATTTTTTCTCAAAAAACCCTTGACCTTAATCATTAATGAATTTGAATAAATGTTTAAGTGAATGATATTTTAACAGTCCCTCTCTTATCGTGGGTTATCCCACGTCATACTCAGACCTGCATCTGCAACTCTAGTTCTTCTTCGTAGAGTAAGTCAGAGACTTCATCGTTTACAGACAGTAACGCTTGTTTCACATCATGGTCATTCTGTACTTGTGGTCGAATAGCTCGTTCTATTACTCAAATGGATAATGATCTTATACACGGAACACAACAACACCCACACAGTACAAAAATTGCTGTGACAGTCACCATAGAGGTTAGGGCTCCTAGGAAAACCGTCT
Source organism: Paraplagusia blochii (assembly GCA_016785265.1). Taxonomy (NCBI): domain Eukaryota; kingdom Metazoa; phylum Chordata; class Actinopteri; order Pleuronectiformes; family Cynoglossidae; genus Paraplagusia; species Paraplagusia blochii. Next base: position 37,430 of record JAFBJS010004927.1, read on the forward strand.
TCCATTTTCCGAAAGTGTTGGTAAGCCATTTTTCCATAGGATTGTTTACACCTTAGGATTCTTTTAATTTTTTACATAAGGCTTTCAGTCCTACAATAGCTTTAGTGACAGATCCATCTGGGGCGGTATTTCTTGGAATGTAAGTACAACATTTGTCACCAAATGTGGCATAATCATTGTTTTTCAGCATATAGCATGTCTACATTGATGCAATTCTGGTATGTCATTAGTGAGTTAGCATGCAATTCAGTGGCAAGCCCTATTACAGCGTTCTGTGTCAAATTTACTTGTCATTGCATATTGAAATCTTCTTTTCCTTTCAGCTTATCCCATTTTTCAGGGGTTGCCACAGCGAGTCAGTAATTTCCATCTCACCCTGTCCTCCGCATCCTCAACTCCAACTCCAACCACCTCCATGTCCTCCCTCACTGCATCCATAAATCTCCTCTTTGGCCTTCCTCTTCGTC
>JAFBJS010004927.1:37918-51184 GCA_016785265.1 Paraplagusia blochii
TAGCATTCTTCTCCCAATATAATCACTGTCCCTCCTCTGAACATGTCCGAACCATCTCAGTCTGGCTTCTCTAGCTTTTTCTCCAAACCTTCCTGTCTGTGTTGTCCCACTGATCACCTCGTTCATGATCCTGTCCATCCTTGTCACCCCCAAAGAGAATCTCAGCATCTTTAACTCTGCCACCTCCAGCTCTCCCTCTTGTCTTCTACCTATTCCTAGTGTCTCTTGTCTATACATCATGGTTGGTCTCACCACTGTCCTGTAAACCTTTCCCTTCACCTTAGCTGACACCCTTCTATCATATTAAAATGAAGGGACTCCCATCCTGTTGTGATTTGATCTACTAACTTATATTCATTAGGCACACCTCGTGGCACTCCTATGGCATTTATGTATGTGGCTGGTCGGGGACGTAACGTTTGGAGCAGGAACGAGGAGTGTTTATCCCGACATTCCATGTTTGGAGTAAGTTCAATAGCTGTTGGGCCGTTACAGGTATTACAGATTGATTTTGGACTAGAGAAACAATAGTACACACTCTGATCCAGTCTTTTAGTAAAACAGGTAATAGGTCAGTTCCGCCACAATACCACCAGACATCAGCTCCGGAAGGCACCGGAAATGTGCGCCTATTCTCACCCGCGGTCACATTGATGGTAAAATTACAGGTAGTAAGGTTGCCGACAAAAATTTCTAAACCTGATCTGGTTATGCAGGTGTGATTAAATTCAACGATGGTTAATGAAGAAGGTGGCGAGTAATCAGTCAGAGGAAAAAAAACGTTCAGCTTCAGGTAGGTTGGATTCACAAGAGGAGGGCAAACCGTTAACCGTATGTAGATCTATAAAACAATCAATCAGGGTAATATTTGTGGTGAGTATTGAAGGTGCAGTGATTACAGCGGGTTTATATCCATTACAGTAGACGCAGGATGCTTGGGTGAATTGTCATGACACGTTTATAGCATTAGTCAACCCTGCATTATAAGAAGAAATGGCAGTTTCAAATTTGATGAGCGTAACAGGCGACACATTTCCTTCATCATACGTAACTACTCCTTCTTGTTGTGAAGGGACAGTTTTCAGATCTGGGGCGCTTGAACTTGGAGAAAAGGTGGTGTCATTAAAGTGAGTGGGCAACAAATTTATCTTTATCAAACCTACTACATCCTTTCCTATAAGGTCGACACCTAAAACAAAATACACAGTGTTATTTGGATTTACTTGCGAGCAAACCGGGCGACTTTTTGAGACATCATTCTCTTTATATGGTATGGGATGACTTCCCATATTAGATACTGTCACTGTTATTGGATTCAGAGAATTCTGAGTGGATAGTCCTTTGGCAAGAGTTATTTTGGTTTTCAAGGCAGTATGCCACACTAGCCATGGTTTTGCTGCTATCAGCTATCAGGACGAGTGGTCCAGAACACTGTTTGCCAATTTGAGATTTTGGTGAACACATGTGATGATGTAACTGGTGCTAACCGTAAGTCATAACCTCTCCATGATGAACCTGGATAATCTCAGCACGGGATGGCAGAATATAATTCAAAGATAAAGAATGCTGTTATTCCTACGATATAATTTAGTTCTATTCCCCCCGTATAAAGTTAAACATGGGTCCCTCCATTTCACACGTGAGTCACTCCTTTTGTGTCTACTTAGAGCTGTTACATTAACATTGCTACTGTTTACAGCAGCAGTCGTGTTGTTTACCTGTTTCAGCAATTGCATTTCATACAGTAATATAGGAAAAGTTATTGAGAAACTAATAAGAGCCAGAATACACATTGTTCCTCTGAGTCCACACAGAGCTGGATGCCTGAACGGATGCCAGGGTCGAGGCTGATCTATTGTTAGTCTTGCTATATCAGTGATGCTCCTCGCCGTCTTCGTGTAAGCTGACGTTTGAGATAACAGTTGTTATGATCTGGCACTATAAACAAATAAAAGTTGAAGTTGCTACACGGTCAGTTCAGAAGTGCACACTTCTACTGAACGTCTTGAACCTAACAGTGTCTTTCTTCAGTCCTTGAGAATAGTGTGATGTGTATTCTCAGAGGACCCTTTGTCTTCTTATGTTTCTGTGTCAGAGGATGTGATGTCTGAATCCCAGTCGTCGTCGTCTTCTGTGATGATGATTGGGCGTTCTGGGGTGATAACGACTGCACACTGGTTTAGATGGGACCATGTCTTGTGGCCTTCTACCCTCAAGGCATGTGATGTTTGTTCCGTCACCTTGTATGGACCATACCACCTGGGGGTGCACCACTGGCATTTGAATCTTTTTACCCAGACCCACTTGAAGTCTTTTCCCGTCTTTTTTCCGCCTCATGGTGGGTTTTTCCTGTGTGATGCACAAAACACTACAGAATCTGTTAGTGCTGTCCAATAGTCTTTACTAAACACGGGTAGTCGTTCAGGAGCATCAGCTTGTGGTACGTCCCCGGCCGGTAGATGATAGCCACGAGACTGACTTACGCCATGCAACTGAAATGGCGTAAGTCCGTCTCATCCTGCTTGTGGAGTGTTTCTCATGTCATGTAGTACAATGGGTAGGGCATCTATCCACTTCAAAGTTGAGTCAGTCAGTACTTTTGCAAGTTTTTGTTTTATTATACCATTTGCCCTTTGTACTAACCCCTGACTTTGGGGGTGATATACTGATCCGAATTTATGTTGAATTCCAAAATGTGCTTCGACCTTCTGCAGGTCATGATTTTAGAAATGGGTTCCATTGTCTGAACAAATTACCTTGGGTAAACCATGAACTGGTACATAATGTTCAATCAGGTGTTGTTCAAAACTACAAGATGATTTGGAACCAGTTCTAATTTGCTACCAGTTCAATATGCAGTCCCTGGAGAACAAACTGGATGAGTTACGAGGCAGGATAATGACACAGAGGGAAACGAGAGAATGCTGCGCTCTTATTTTCACTGAATCCTGGCTTTCAGACAACGTTCCAGAATCTGCGATCCAGCTGCAGACGCACTCCATTCATCGTGGAGACTAGACCGCAGCCTCTGGTAAATCGAAAGGGGGTGTGTGTGTGTGTGTTTGTAAACAACATGTGGTGTGGAGACGTACAGACTGTCCGCAAGTACTGCTCACCGGACTTGGAGTTTTTAATACTGAAGTGCCGTCCCTACTATCTACCAAGGGAATTTACATCTGTACTTCTGGCTGCGGTTTACATCCCACCGAGAGCCGACTCTTCAGCCGCACTCGGTAAACCCCATGACGTCATCAGCGCACTGGAGACGGCTCACCCTGAGGCTGCATTCATTGTTGCAGGCGACTTCAACCGGTGTAATCTACGGACTGTACTCCCTAAATATCACCAGCATGTGGATATACCAACCTGGGACAAAAACACACTGGATCATGTGTATACAAACATTAAAGGTGCATACAGAGCTGACAGATGTTTTCACTTCCATATTCGACCTCTCCCTCAGCCACAGAAGTGTCCCCACATGTTTCACAACCACCACCATCATCCCCCTGCCCAAGAAGAACCCTCCCACCTGCCTGAATGACTACCGGCCAGTAGCACTGACACCGGTCATAATGAAGTGTTTCGAGAGAGTGGTGCTGGCCCACATTCAAAGCAACATCCCGGACTCACTGGACCCCCTACAGTTCGCCTACCGGCCCAACAGTTCCACGTCTGACGCCGTCGCTGCAGTCCTGCACTCCTCCCTCTCACACCTGGAGAACAGAGACTCCTACATCAGGATTCTCTTCATCGACTACAGCTCGGCATTCAACACTGTGGTCCCTCACAAACTCACACACAAACTGTCTTCCCTCGGACTACATCCCACCCTCTGTGACTGGCTCTTGGACTTCCTGACTGGCAGGCCTCAGTCTGTCAGGATAGGAAACAGGACTTCAGCCAGCATTATCACTAACATGGGCACACCTCAGGGGTGTGTCCTCAGTCCCATCCTCTACCCTGTTCACCCACGACTGCGTAGCCTCCCACAAGGACAACATCATCCTGAAATTTGCGGACGACACTGCAGTGATTGGACGTATCACTGACGGTGATGAAGCAGCTTACAGGAGGGAGGTGGACACACTGGCGACATGGTGTGAGGACAACAACCTCACCCTCAACACGGACAAGACTAAGGAGATGATAGTGGACATGAGGAGGGTGAAGCACCCCCATCAGCCGCTGCTGATCCGAGGCCAGGAAGTAGAGAGGGTAAGCAACTTTAAATACCTCGGGGTCCACATCAACGAGGACCTCACCTGGACAATGAACACCACAAAACTGGTAAAAAAGGCTCAGCAAAGACTCTTCTTCCTGAGGAGAGAGAGGAGGTTTGGGATGTCCCAATCCTCTGCAACTTCTACAGCTGCATTGTTGAGTCCATCCTCACCGGCTACATCACAGTGTGGTACAACAGTACCACCATCACGGACCGCAAACGCCTGCAGAGAGTGGTCAGGACTGCATCCAAGATCATTGCGACTCCCCTGCCCTCACTGCAGTCCATTTACCAGCGCAGAACTCGCAGGAGGACTGCGTCCATCATAAACGACCCCACCCACCCCCATCATGGACTGTTCACTCTCCTCCCTTCAGGACGGAGATACAAGAGTCTGAAATGCAAGACATCACGGCTGAAGAACTCTTTCTTTCCTTCTGCCATCAGACTCCTGAATGGACAATAACTGTAACATTTGTTTACAATAACTGTATTTTTTTGCACATGCTATATTTGCACATGTATATACCGCTGACTTGATGCATATACTTTGTTACGTTATGTTATTCTTTTATTTTATTTCTTGATTTCATTTTTTACATTTGTTGATCACCTTTTTTTATATATATATTTATCCTTACTTCTGGCATTCAGTGTGGAGAGCAAAGTAAGCTTTTCATTGTACAGGGAAACCTGCTTTCTTTACTGTGCACATGGCAATAAACACTTTGAATCTTGAATCTTGGAGTGGTGCAGAGAGTGTTGACTTCTCTTAAATAGTGAACCATCCTCCAAGAGCCGTCAGGTACAGGAAGCAGAGGAGTATTTGAACGTGAATTGGTAGGTATTAGAACACCTGCTTGTACTAAACTGGAAATTGTGGCTTTAATACCTTCAGCTGCTTCCGGTTTATGCTGTATTGTGGGCGGTAGGACAAACATACTGGTGGAACTGATAGGGTTCCTACATCAAAGCTTCCAGCAGACCAAAGACCTTCAGGAATTTGATCTAAAAACAAAAGGCTGCTTGGATGGTCAGTTTTTTTCTTGACCATGGTATCTTTCTAAGTCTATCTCCTGAGGCTGAGATGCATTTACGCAACTACTAAGAATTTTGTAGTTTTTCAAACTGGGATAATAAAAGTATTCTGATTCTGATTTAGGTATCTGTGTGCATTCCCAGTCTGTTGCCGCCAATGCAGCTTTTACCATTGGGCCAAGGTTTTTAGCCTCACTCTTAACACCTACTGCTATGTAACAATGTGGTACAGCAGTATCAGACATCATGTGCCAGGTTAGTTGGTCTAGGGTCAGGAGTGCTACAGCTGCAACGCCTTCTGGTCCTATGATGATGTCAGAATTCTTGATTTATCTGTCAATGGAGGAGGAATTAGCCTCCCACCTTTCATGATCGGCCTTGTCAGGATCTCGGCGGTAGAAGCTTGTCACTAAGACAAGAGCGCTGTCCCCGCTGCATCTCCCACCGGTCAAAACCACCTTAAGGTTTCAGTTCTGGTCTGCTCTGGCTATTTTGCGGTACACCGCTGCGGAGCTCCTCCGGCTACGTCCCTGCCAGCCTGCAACCCCACCGGATGAATCTCATCTCCTCTCTGACTCTACTTCGCCGCCCCGCAGGAGATACATCCACCGTCGATCTCGTCGGAACTTCCAGGAAGACACCTCTAACCCGATAAAATCGATCTGGTCCAATTCTCGCCGCCCTTTTCGAAACTCTGAGCGAGGAGTTGATCACAGTGTGCTAGCCGGCTTAGCCCGGTCGGATAACATGCCAGCCAGAGCTGACAACTCCACTGTAAACGTCGGTCTCCTCAACATTCAGTCTCTCACCGGGAAAGGTCATCTCATTCAAAGTTATCCATAATCTTGCACCCGCATATTTATCAGATCTTCACCATGTGGCTGCCCCCTCTCGCTCACTCAGATCATCCTCATCTGTCCACCTGACCGTCCCCACCTTACGTCTCACCACCATGGGGAGTAGAGCATTTAGTTGCTCTGCTCCCCATCTCTGGAACTCTCTCCCCCCTACTTTTAGAAACATAGACATTCTCTCACAATTCAAATGCTCGCAAAAAACACATCTGTTTAACACTGAATTTTCAGTAAAATTTTGTAAAATTTAATGTTCTTATATCTCCATATCCACCCTCTGTTGTTGTTTTCTGTTGTTGTTGATGTTTTTTTTATCTCAACTGTGTCCTTACTGTGTATTGTACGGTGTCCTTGGGTGACAGAAAGGCGCCTTAAAATAAAATGTATTATTATTATTAGTACAGGGTAACATGAGGAGGATCTGGAGGGGAAACATATTGTCCACACTGGGAAATCCAGGGTTTCCATTGATAATAGAAATGCATCAACTCTAATTGCTCTGGAGATTCCGGAGATAGCAACATCCAGTAGATGTGTGCAGGGTCTTCTGGTTTATCAATGTGGGACAAAGGTTCCATTAGCATCAATGAACAGTCAGAGGAATCAGTAGCAGATACCACTGATCCATCAGGAAACATTACCGTCAATCCTTCAGCAGAACATGAGATAATAGCTTTCAGTTTTGTCTATAAGTCCCTTCCACATAATGGTTGTGGGCATGTATCTGCGATTAGAAAAGAGTGTCTTAAAGTTTGTCCATGGCACGTCACCAAAGTTTTTTCAGATAGTGGCAGAGAATGTTTTATTCCCAACACCCCTACCACAGCAACAGTCACAGGAGAAGGGGGTGGGACCACATCAATGGAGAGAATAGATAAACCTGCTCCAGTGTCTACCAGTGCTCGGACTGGTTTACCTCCCACCATGTATGTCAGCCACTACCAGGGATGGGCATTGTGGTGCCATGTGTACTCTAGGTTGAGCTTGGCCAGGTTGTAGTTGAGGTGACATCCACTGTGCTGGACATTGTCGAGCCCAATGGTCCAGTTCTCCCCACACAAGACATCCTTGAGGTCTGGGTTCCCCTCGTCCTCTGTTTCCTCTGCCAACCCCCTCGTCTCTGTGTTGGCCGAAACTGTTGGCCCATCTGTGGCCCGTAATTATATTCTTGGGATTGAAACATCATAGGAACTGAAGGTGACTGGAAACAACCTTGTGCCCCCTGTAGTGGATTAGGCTGAGGTGATAACACCTGTGCCTCGGATTGTTTTGCCTGTTGATTTTTTGACTGTGACACTTTAGTTTGGGCCTCTTTTAATTGTAACTGCATCAACATTTGTGAAGTTGTTGTTACGACTTCAGTGGATTTTTGTTGTTTCTCTCTATGTCTGTCAACAGCATGGACAACTTGTGCTGCGAAGTGAGGGTGTTCCGCTGTCATAAGGGTGCAGTCGTCCTTTTTAATGTTCTGAAAAACATTGTCTGAAAAAAATAACAGAGGTACTGCTAGGGGAACCCTGCGGGTTTTCTCCAGTCGTTGTTTCCCAATGGTCCATCACTCGCTGCATGTAAACTACGCCAGGTTCTTCCTTATCCAGTGGTAACTTTGCAACAGCTGCTTGAGACCACACTGTGGGAAACATTTTTACGGATTGCGTCAAAAAGAGCACTCTTGTAATGGGACAATGGAGTATCGTGGGATATTTTGGCTGATCCTGCTTTCTTTTCTATGTCTCCTACTACTGAGCTGCTCACTCCTCCTCGAGCTAGCAGGTTTCTTAGATCACCAAGTGCCAACATCATTCCTTGGGTCAGATCGGTTAACCTTTTACACCAGGGACTGCCTCCTTGAGCTATGGGCGGCAGTCTGGCTGTCAGGCTGGCAATGTCGGCTTCCCCCCATGGTTTATACTTATCATTACCAAAAGCAGTAGGGAGCAAAGACAATAAAGATATGGTTTTGTCTTCATATAGTGGATCAATGTCTGAAAGTAACTGTGCAGTTACATGTTGTTGTTCGTTGTTCATGTTTGTCTGTGATCTAGTACAGTGTGCTATGGGCGACTGTGTCTGGAAAGTTTTCATTTTGCCAGTCAAAATTACTTTTACATTGATTTTTCATCGTCTGTACCATCATTATCAGAGAAAGGTTTGTGTAATCTGTTGTTGAATGACTTACCAATATGAAAAAGACAAATGTCCTCCCCTTCCGAACTGCCTTCATCACACTCTGAAGCATTGCCATCTGAACATCATCATAGTCTCTGTTCATTATTTCTTTTAAATCTGCAATGTCTTTTTGTAGGGAGGATAATTCCACTGGGGTGAGATTGTGTCCGTCCTTCATTGCTCCATGTTATACATAAAATTTTCTTCCATTACCATCATACCTTATTCTGGTTTCTTTCAGTCTATTTTGCCAGTACATGATTCTTTCCTTTCTCTCTTCCTCTTCCTTTTTCCTATGCATTTCTGTCTCCACTCTTACTGGCGAGAGTCTCTTTGGGGTCTCATAATCTTTTGGGGCTTGTAGAATTGGAGTTTCAGTTTTGTCTTGAGATTTTGAAATGGGATGCTTAGGGGATGGGCACGTTATCTGTCCCATATCACTTCCTTCACATTCCTCTAATGTGCCTGTTGCCGTTAACTGTCCTTCTAAAGTTACTAATGGTCAGGTATAGTGAAACTGTTGATAGTGTTGACTCAATAAACAGATTCATGGGAGACAACGGTGTGAGTGGAGCAGAGGGCCCTGTGGATTTGTATGGGGGGTGCAATAGCTGATTGTGTGTGGCTGAATGGCAAACTCTTATCTGCGGGTGCCTAGCCATGTGACAATCCCTTATCTACGGGCGTCAGACTATGTGAAGGGCCTTTATGTACAGACTCCTTTTCTACTTATTCCATGGCCTCTATAATCATCATTAGTGTAACAATCCGTTAACTTTCATCATCTGCCATGTCTTTCCATTTTTTTGTCTTATTTATTAATGACTTTTTTCCCAATACTGATTCATATTCTGCTTTGTTATGTTGGTGTGCTCCCGTACTTCCTACTTATTGAACCTTGAAAATGTGGGCAAATGGTACTTCATCCTCTGATTTAGGCCAATATGGTTTCTTTTTCTCATTTTTTACAATCTATCTGCCTGTGTATTAGGTCTTGACACATACCTGGAAGATGTCAGTCGTTGTTCTACCTCCCTCTATGTGTCTTCAAAAGTCAAGGTCATTTTACAGCGTTGTAGTTAAAAACTTTGCCACAGATGAAAAACAGAAGCAAACGTCAGCTTGTTGATATAAATTTCCTTTTAAAAACACATCCGGAATTCACGTCACTGGTATTCCTTGGTAGATGCGGCACATACGTCCAAAGTAACGTCGGAACCAGTGACACTACACAGAAATGTTATATGTCAGGAAATCTCAACCTCCAATCCTTTGTTTCTATTACTTCATAGTATAAAAACAATACAAAAATTCAATGCAAATTGAAGCAAACATTCAATGGAAAAAGCACAAGGGAAAACACGTTTATTATTATTTCTATTGCGTTCCAAACGGTGTGCACACTTGTGTCCCAGACACTAACGTCCCTCACGTTATCTATTGCATTCCAAACGCTGTGTACACTTGTGTCCCAGACACTAATGTCCCTGAGGTTTTTTTCTATTGCATTCCAAACGCTGTGTACACTTGTGTCCCAGACACTAACGTCCATGACGTTTTTTTCTATTGCGTTCCAAACCCTTTGTACACTTGTGTCCCAGACGCTAACGTCCCTGACGTTTTTTCTATTGCGTTCCAAACGCTGTGTACACTTGTGTCCCAGACACTTACCACATTATTTCTTTATTCTCAAGATGTCATAAAAATGTATTCAATTTTATAATTAATTAATCTGAAATCTCTATCTTACAACCGTTCAAAGTTGAATTTGAATAAAATTCAATGTTGCAGTTTTTGATAAAAGAGGAAACTACTTACCTTTATTTATAGTCCCCGCGGGTTACTTTGAACGATTGTTTCCAGAAATCTCCTTGTTGGACCAGTTCGTCCTTCTTTTCTTAATCACATCAGGGTCACCAATTTGTCCACTTTTTGAGTCTCCTTTACCCCGGAAGGGGACTTCCGTCTCCCAGGTGTTCAGAGGAGGACGAATGAGATTTGAAATAATCAGACATACAACTCTTGAAGAATAAAGAAACAATAAATAACTTATTGAAATATAATAAACAAAATAGACATTGGTGAGGAAGAGATTGTGTAGTGGTGGCCTTTGCGGTTGTTTCCGTAGCCTCGCAAGTAGCCCCGCTCGGCAGCCTCGCTCAGCAGCCTCGCTTTTACCTCCGCTCCCTCCTCCGCCTCCGCCGCATTCCAGTCCGCACTCCATGTTTTTACAGCGATGAAAATGTCCACTGGGTCTCCTTTACTCCGGGAGGGGACTTCCGTCTCCCAGGTGTTCAGAGGACAAATGACATTTGAAATAATCAGACATACAACTCTTGAAGAATAAAGAAACAATAAATGGTTTATTGAAATATAATAAAGAAAATAGACTTAGAGGAATTCCCGGATCTTGGTGCCGTTCACCACGAATAGATCTTGCGTCTCTGTCTGTACGTTTACAATAAGAGCAATATCCCAAGAACCCAGAGTTCTATCTGCTGCTGTTTTTTATACTGCTTCGCCTCGTTCTTGTCTATGTGAGCATGTATGTGTCCTCTCATGTATATGAGTTGTTTTGTTGTTGGACTTCTGTGCAAGCCACGGTTTGTCCATAACGAACACCATGTTCAAACATAAGGGTGTACATCAGTGGACGGAGGTCAATGATCGACTTTGTAGTCGTGTCATCTGACCTCCGGCCATATGTTTTGGACACTCGGGTGAAGAGAGGGGCTGAGCTGTCAACTTCAACTTCAACTTCAACTATATTTATTTATAGTGCCAAATCGTAGCAGCAGCTACCTCAGGGCACTTTACAAACAATACAACACAGAGATGCAATACACACAGAACAGACAATGACCCCCTGTCCTTATAGACCCTCGCACCGGCTGAGGAACAACTCCCAAAAACCCGGGAGTCAGGAAAAAAGGAAGAAACCTCAGGGTGATCGACAGCGCAGGGGATCCTCACCCAGGACGGACAGGCGGGCCGGCAAAACATAGGCAGCTAAAAAACAATCATAAATAAAAGTCTAAATTACAGCCTGATCATACAGGATAATATATTATAATTAGTATATAAATAAATATAATAAAGTCAATTTTTGGATCCTCAGTTCCGGGTCTGGTCTTAGAGTAGGTGTGGGTGATGATTAGGTGTCCATGGCTGCCCGTTGCAATCGGGTCCTGGGGAAAGAATAAAGACTCCGGGGACGTGAGGTCCCCGGCAAGGGGTGTTAATAAAGAGTAAATAAGGAAAGGGAAGGAGATAAGGATAGGGGATAGCGGTAGGAAATAGATAAATAAGAAAAATGAAGGAGAGAGAGAGAGAGATATAGGACAGTGATAGGGAACCCAGTATGCCACAGGGCCCCCGGCGTTCATAAGATAAAACAGCATAACTAGAGCCCAAGGTCCAGCCGAAGGCCTCACTTGAGGACTACGGCTGGATCTGTAGGCCACTATAGGCACAATCAAAAAGGAAGGTTTTAAGCCTAATCTTGAAAGTAGAAACTGAGTCGGCCTCCCGGACTGGAGCTGGCAGGTGGTTCCACAATAGAGGGGCCTGGTAGCAAAAGGCTTTGGCTCCAAATCTAAATTTACAGATTCGTGGAACCACAAGAAGACCTGCTCCTACAGAACGAAGTGTTCTAGTGGGTTGATAAGGTTGTATCAACTCCACTATATAGGAGGGTGCCAGCCCATGGAGAGCCTTAAATGTAATTAAGAGGATCTTAAATTGGATCCTAAAATCCATCGGAAGCCAATGGAGAGAAGCGAGGACCGGGGAGATGTGGTCTCTCTGTCTAGTTTTAGTTAGAACACGAGCTGCCGTGTTCTGAACAAGCTGTAGGGATCTCAGGGAACTGGCTGGGCATCCGGCTAATAAAGAATTACAGTAGTCCAGCCTAGAGGTTACAAAGGCATGGACCAACTTTTCAACTGCCTCCCGGCGGAGTATTTGCCTGACTTTCCTAATATTACATAGATGAAAGTAGGCAGTCTTAGAAATGTTTTTAACATGGGCGCTGAAGGAAAGGTCCTGGTCAAAAAGGACACCTAGGTTTTTTACAGCAGTATTGGAGGCAGTGGTTATACTATTATCAGCTGCAATTATGTCAGCTACAGAATCCCTTACCTGCTTAGGACCTAGGACCAATAACTCTGTTTTATCTGAATTTAGCATTAAGAAGTTATTGGTCATCCAGGTCTTGATGTCATCTATGCAGGATTTAAGCCTCAGTAGATGATCAGCCTGGTCAGCCTTAAATGATAAATACAATTGAGTGTCATCAGCATAACAATGAAAGTCAATTGAGTGCTTTCTGATGACATCACCCAGTGGGAGCATATAAAGGGTGAACAAGATTGGACCTAGCACTGACCCCTGTGGAACACCCAGGCTGACTTTGGTGCGGGGGGACTGACAATTGCCAATCTGGACAAATTGGTATCGGTCAGTTAAGTATGACCGAAACCATTGGAAATTGGCCTATAATTGGCTAAGATCTCTGGGTTTAAAGATGGTTTTTTAAGTAAGGGTTTTATGGTTGCGATTTTGAAATTTAAGGGAACATAACCAATCTTAAGAGATAGATTGATTATGTTCAAAATGGAGGTGCCGATTAAAGGAAACACCTCTTTAAGGAGCCTAGTAGAAATGGGGTCTAAGCTACAAGTAGCACATTTAGCTGAGGAGATCATGGCGGTCAGCTGACCTAAATCTATGGGGTCAAATGTGGTCAGGGATAAGTCTGGTTTACCAGCTACCTCCTGAACCACGACATCTGAAAGCAGGTTAGCTGCATTTGATGTCAGAAGGCCGTTTAAAGTTTCCCTGATAGCGATAGTTTTATTATTAAAAAAGCTCATGAAGTCAGAGCTGCTAAGATGCGCAGGAATGCTCTGCTCCATGGAGTTTTTTTTTTTTCAAGTTTTATTGTATTAACAAAAACAGCACACAACAAATCAAAGGATA
>JAFBJS010004933.1:0-53528 GCA_016785265.1 Paraplagusia blochii
ATATGATTTCTACCTTGTATCTTTGTGTCTTGTTTTGACTGAACAGTAGTGGTAACTACATGATTTTACACCGTTTTAATGTGGGTGAAAGATCAAGAAAAAGCACAGAATGGCACAGTGGCCGTGACAGGACAGAAAGATCAGCACCGCGGCTGAGAAAAGCGAATGGGCCCGCGGCCAAGAAGACATGGACAAATGGGATCCTCTCTCTGGGAAAACTTACTTATCGCAACTAAAATTGTGCTAGTCTACATGTCTATTCGTGTGTTGTGTTTAATGCCTTTGCCCTTTGCTGGAAGCTGAAAAGAAAAGTGGTTATGGCACGGCGGCCAGCACAAGCCCCCCATCCACACCACCCGAAACAAGGAAAATAGCACTCACCTTTAAGGACCTACTGTTGATGGGGCAAAATCCAGGGAAAACTAAGTTAAACTGATCTAATGACGCTGATGTTCAACATGTTTCTTTATTTTCTACATGATGTGAAGATTAAAATGTAGGTATTTATGTAGGTTACTAAAATGTATTATATGTGTGTAGGAGATTTAAATGTAGGCTGATTATATTATATTATATCAGTTATGCAAGTGTAGGTGATAAAATCCAGGTGATGATTACATCTTTTTATGACGCACCACTTTGGTTCAGCTTTTTGTTGTTTGAATTGTGTGGTGGTGAACTGTATAGCATGATAAAAATTAAATAAAAAGACACAAGAGTTACGCTTCAATTTATTCCCCTGACACTGAAACTACGGGAGATAGATGCAGATGGCAAGAAAAAGGCAGCCATCTGGATAGAAAAATTAAGATAAATATGGACTCACCCATTGCAGATAGACCTAAAAAGGAAATGTGTTAGGGCAACAATATCAGCACAAGCTTTGTCTAAACCTATTTCTGTACAAACTGCTGAGCCACAAAACCTATTAAAGCCACCACAACAACACACAATCACACAGGGAGGGAGAGAGAAAGACAGGTAGAGAACCATACATTCCTCAACATCTACATTGCTACAGCAGACACTAAGATATAAGCTATGTAAATAATCAGGGCCAGAGGAAACAACCCAATGCTAAATTCATCAACAACCAAAAATACAAGTTTGAAGTTGGGAAAAGGGAAGAAAAGAGGACAGGTGGCCAGGTTTGTATGATTTGCCAGGAAAAAAAAAAAAAAAGAAAAACTACACGATCCAAGTGAGGCACGGTCGCCTCTCTTCTGGCACGGCGGCCAAGCACAGCAAACGGGGGCACGGCCGCCACCCATTTAAAACACACACAAAAAAAAGAAAAAACGATGTTCCCTACTGTGATGAAGCTCTTCATGATGATCAAACTGTAAAACATACAGACAAAAACTTCCAAGTTAACTTTATCACAAACTTGCAATGGTTTTATTATAAACAGTGTATTGAAAACTATTGTTGAAAATAAATTCAGGTAAACATGTAAAAACCCTGCATGAGCTGTCTCACCTTCTTTAATAATGTGGACACAGGGTCTTTAGCAGGACGGGTTCAACCTGGTCTCTGAAGTAGTTGAATTTCAGCTGGATAAATAAATATTGTATTACAAAAGTGTAGAATTATTGAGTGTTACACCTTAAGACATGACAAAACCAAATCTACACATCACCTAATTCTAATATATTTAATAGGATAGTAAAATTCAAATACATTTGTAATATATTTTAATATGTCACAAAAAATGGGAAGAGACTTATCAAAAGCAAATTACTTTTAAAGAATTAACAATTTACAATAAGTCATAGGAAAAAAAGCAGAGTAAGAGTAAAAGAGAAGGTGAGTGAGCACTAGGTGAAACTAGGCTAATACTAGTACATTAGCATATAGAAGATACATCAGGTATTACATTTATTTCATTTAATACTTAAAAATCTAGTTATTAGTATTTACTTGCTTAAATTCTGTCATTGTTTTAAATTATACCATATACTACATTATAATTTATTTTGTATAGAACACAACCTAACTATATACAGAAGACTATTGTGAAGATGACAATTTTAAATAAAACTACATCGTCGTTCAATTACATGTCTTCATGACTTCCCAAGTCAACCTTCAATGCTGCTTTAGACCAACTTTGAGCAACTTTATTCAGAGTTGGAACCACACTTACCTCCAAACCTGCGTTTCAAATCCGGACCAGGTCGAGCCGCCATTTAACGGTCCTCCCGCCATTAAAACTTCAAACAAAAGCCGGCCGAGTTCGCGTAATGGCGGAACAACCACTTTCGCCGCAAAAACAAGATGAAAACGTAGTCAGAAATTCGGGGTTGACAGAGTTTGGTTCTGTGTTCTTTAGCAAACAGCGTTGGCCGTTAGCCTGTACGGCTATCTGACGACGAGTCAGCGGCTTCTGAGCCGCGCAGGGAAAAAAGTGTTTGCTCATCAATTAAGTGAAAACACCTGCTGCCTCCATGCTGCCCCCCTGCGGCGGCTACGCGTTTTCTATTGTCTGTTTGGGTAAATTTTTTTAACGATAAGCCTTGGCCATAAAGACGTTAAATATACACACTTAGAGAGAATAAATGTTTGGAAAGATGTTATACAATGTGATGAATGTCATACATCAGTGATAATACATCCATAGGTTCATGTGGTAATACTTGAGAGAAAATAAAAAGACGAGCGGGGAGATTGAATGTTCTGGTCGTGATGGCAGTAGAATATGAGCACAGAAACATCGTTATTTCAGAATATCAGAAATATTATGTTATTTCGTGATAGTATCACTTTATTTCATGATAGCATCAGATTATTTCTTTATTTTCCAAGTATCGGAAATCTTAAATAACACTGATGTAATCAGTTAGATTTAGAGTGTTATAATCCAGTTAACTCAGCCAGTAACATTCAATGACTGTAGGAACTTTCATCCTCCTCAGCAGGTTCCAGATAGTTGACCCTCGTTCAGATTCACACTGTTCATTAGGTCATTTATAATTCTTAGTCAACGTCCTTAATATTCTAACTGAACAGTCAAAACATTAGTCTGAGGAAACAAAATAATAACTTGATCAAATCAATCTGAGAGGAGACATTTTCTAGCCAGAGCTCAAGTCGTCACATAAACAGGAAAAACAACTGACGGCTGAAGCCAATCACAGCGAGGTTTGTTGATAAAAGGGCGGGACATGTGATTGAAGATCCAATGAGAATCAGCCTTAGACAAAAGTAAAGAAGACGAAGGCAGGAGCGGGAACACTCGGGATGGAATTGTCTGGTAGGATTAAAGAAGTATTTTACTGTAAACGTCAGTAAAAACACGACAAACTGTAAACTATCTGAACAATTACTCGAAGAAAAAACGCCACACGGTAAGTATTGTAAAGTAATGTTAACTAATGTAATGTAATACCTGCATAAGTGTCGTCGAGAGATTCACCCAAAGTAATAAGTAGTTGCTCTACTGTTTGTATGTGTTCATAATTCTGCTGTAAGATAACAATAATAGTTGTTCATTAAATAAATGGACATATTCAACATATTTAAACTGTTAAATTAGGTTGTTCTTAGACACTGTAGAAGACCAGTTGAGATTTTATGAAATATTGCTAATATTTATTTTTTTAATTAATTTATTTTTATGATTGAGTCAAAGTGGTACAACGTGGTAAATTGTGTTACACTAAAAATAAAGGATAAAATTGACTGAAATTTCAAACAAACACAGATGTAAAAATTGCTTTTTTTCTTCTGTAAGTGAAAAGAAATGTCAAAGTTATCTGAAAGTATTTACATTGTGTTTATTGGTTCAATATTAAGAACTTTAAGAGACAATTATTATCTTCAAACATTTGTATAAAAGTGAACTCTGTTTAACAATGTAGCTGTAGTCTATGGTTGACTTTATTGAATAGATTTAATTTTATAAAACATCCACGTAAACAACATCAACAACAACACTGATGAGTCCAGATCAGATCAGTTTGGTCCAGGACTGTTGTCTGACTCAGTACTGCTGCTGCTGTTGTCCTCTGGTGTGTGTGAAGACACACTCTGCTCGCTCTCCTCCTCCGTGCTCCTCCTGATAGTCGGCTTTCTCTCTGCCTCCTCACATGGAGCTCTGGCTGCCTGGATGTGGAGTGTCCCGTCTGGAGCCAGGCAGCAGGTGACGTCTTCAGGGTTGACTTCTTTAGGCAGATCAAACTCCTCTCTGAACTCCTGCAGGCTGTAAGAGTAGGAGCCTTTCCCGTCCTCCTGCTTCTTCTCCGTCTTCCCGCTGACTTTCAGCTTCCTGCCCACCTGCCTGACAGTCACCTCCTCTGGAGAATAGCCCTTGGTGTTCAGGACCAGGGAAAAGTTCTCTCCAAAGTCTTTTTGCAGCTGGTAGGAAGGGGTCTCCACGGCCTGACAGCTCTGGACAGACTTCTTCTCCTTCTTCTTCAGGTTCTGCTGATGGAGTCCGTCCATCAGCTCCAGGAACTGCTGGTAGAGCTGAGGTCTGAGCTGTAGCCCCACAGTCCAATGGAAGTCCATGAGTGGACTGAGCTGAGAGTAGAGTCCATGAGAGCACAGCATCTTCAGAGTGTGTTTGGAGCTGAGTCTTCTTGTTGTGTTCCAGGGTCTGTTCTCTTCTGTCTCTGTTGGTTTGTGTCTCAATTTTTATATTCTACCAGGAGGAGGAGCAGACGCATCAGGAACATTCGAGGAATTACCACCACTCTCCACGTGGGGGAGCCTCGTGTACACACACCTGCCGTCACGGGAGCTTTCCAGTTCTTTCTCGAGGCTTCCTGAAGTAACAGAATCTGACCTCAAGGTGTCACTATTGATCAAGCCAGTCAGTCTACTGATGGAAACGACCTGTGGTCAATAACATCAGGTCCAATGTGAATTCAGTTATTTCAGCAGATTAGTTTGAGCAGCTACAGTCAAAGTAGTTCTGGTCTCAGCCTCAGTTTACAGACAACACTGGTCTGTTCTCTCTCCATAGATCCAACAGATGTTGATGTCATGTCTTGCCGGTAGTCCCACTGTTTGTCCACCAGATGGTGGCATTTCCCGCCCTTGTCGGTCATGTGACCACACAGGTGCACCTCGTTGTCTGGCAGCTTCTCTAATCACCTGTGTATTTAAACCCCTCTGACGGGGTGAGAAGCTGCCAGACCGTTTTGAAACGGCTCACAGATGATATGATCTACAAACTTTGTACTTTTATGTTGCCATTGAAGGAATAACATGGAGCTGTAAGGAAGCTGGGAAGGAAGAGAGAGAATTGTCTCTATTAGAGCATTGGTGTGAAGTGAATGTCGTGGTCTGTGCTGATGATTCCGAGCTTCTCTTCCTCTCATGTTCAGCCGAGCAGTCAGGAAGTTTGGATGTTTGACTGGACGTGGAACAATTCTTTGTAGATTCACTCCCTCTTGTGTTTTCAGCATTACATGTTTTGGAAATCTCCATCCGTGAATCTTTCTCAGATTGATCTAATTCGTCCACAGACGTGTTGGCACTAGTTTTTCTAAATCTCAGTCTTATTGATGTATTGTCTTATGTGACAGCAGTGACACTCTGAAGATTTTCTATCTAATACAGATGTTTGTTGAACTTAAATAAAACAAAAATACAACTGAATTTCCCAGCTTTTTTCAATTTTCCACAGTTCTTCTCACCAGTCATCAGCCTCATCTTTGAGTTGACCCTGCAGATCAGTGTCTGTGGAGACAATCCAAGTGATCACAGCATTTCGGTGAGGCTGGTCTTCATGCGTCATGTTCTAACTCCTTTCAGAAGCAGAATGATTGTCATCTTTATGTTGACAGTGGGTCAGCATTAAGTGTGGATGCAAACGTTTTAAAGGATTTTCATACCATAATATTCTCCTACTTTCCTTTTTTAGGGTTGTAACATATTTTTATAGATGTTAAACAGCCATAATATTTTCCTACCCTCTCTTTTAGGTAGTGGTAGCACATTTTTATAGACGTGAAACACCCATAATATCTATACCTAACACCTTTAAAAGAGAGGGTAGGACGATATTACGGGTGTTTGAAGTAAAGTAAAATTAGTATCAGTACACTACTGCCACTCATTTTAGTTACTTGACATCAGCATCCTGAGGGCCCCTGTTGGCGAGGCCTGGGGCTACAGACCCTTTAGCCCATTCTATTGATCTGGCCTTGTCAAAGACAAGTGTTCTGAACACCTCCACCTGCCCTGCAGTCCTCCAACCTCACACTCTCCAAAGCAGTGGTGCTTACCACCAATCTGAAAGATCACTTTGTATCTCAGAGACAGGCTGATAAGTATCATAGATATTTATAGAGAAGAACTGAAAGTTCAGTTCAGTTCTTCTCTATAAACAATGTTCTCTACAATGTTTTTATAGAAACGTCAAAAGGACAGAAAATACAAAGTAACATTTTGGTTTTTTTCCCATCATGCTTTGACTTAAACCCCAGATGAAAAAATAAAATGATAATGACTTTAATTATTGACAACACATAGTCCAAAAAGTCCCAAAGTGTTTCTCAGAAATCCTGCCTCACTGTTCTCCTCTCTAGGCTCCAAAAACCATGTCTGAATATTAGAGTGAGAACAGTGATTGGTTCTTATCAGGTCACATGGTTTGACTGAGTCTGACCCTGAGCAAAGGTGAGTTTGTGCTTTGGTCAGTTCTACATGCTGACACAGAGAACATTCCTGAAGGTCTGAATGTTCCTTCTTGTTTCTGGCTCCACTGCATTGACAACATGATCTTCATGAGGTCCAGGACATCCACCTGTGGAGAGAAGACAACAGACACCAGAGGAGACAGATCAGGGCCACATCCAGGTCAAAGAGCAGCAGAGACCTGGGTCCAGTCCAGAGCAGGACTGGAATGATGAAGATTTCCTCTCACTGTTATCACTTGACTTCACTTTGACTCTTCAGACTTTTACAGTCAGGACTGGAAACAGTTGATTGGATCTGAACCTTTACACAACATCTTCACTAATATTTGTTCACATCTGCACAAGGTTGAACTTTAAGGAAGAAAGTGATGACAGAACAATAGTGAGGAGAAGATGAGACTTTATACTGACTTCAGAACCTCCAGTTTGTAGTTTGGACTCTTCACTAGACCAGATAGAACCTTCACTGATGAATCATGAATGTCGTTCCTGCTAAGGTCCAGTTCCCTCAGATGGGAAGGGTTGGACTTCAGAGCTGAAACCAGAGAAGAACAGCTGATCTCTGATAAATTGCACTTCACCAACCTGAATAAAGAAGAAAAGACAAAGAGAAAAGTTGACTTTCTGGAATTTAGTGGATTATTAAAGAGTTTTATTTTACCTTTAGAACAAATAAACTATAATTATATTGGACTGTAGATCAGATCAGAGTGGATTAGAACACAGGAGATTAGATTAGTCTTGCAGGATAGATTAAATCAAATGGATCAGAACAGTGGAGAGTAGATTCGAGTGGATCAGAACATTGTACAGCGATAGGGAAAAGGTTTTTGGGCATCTTTAAATTTTAGCACAATCTTAAATATTATGATGAAATATTGTATAAATATCCTTTCTGTGTTTCCAAAGGTGTGGCTGCATTGAACAAATACCAATGAAAATCAATCAACACTAAATTCTTGACAGTTTCTAAATGTCAGTTCTCAATATTGTCAGAATTAAAATTAACAAATAACTGAAAAAAAAAATGTTCAAAACTGAACCAAAAATAAATCAACCATCACGTCATCACATTAATATTTAGTAGTTCTGCCATTAGCACCAGTAGAGCTGATGGAGTGTCTGAAAACCTTCCACCACTGTAGATTAATTGAGATTAGATTAGCAGCTGTTGTAGGAGACTCTTTGTTAACTGTTTTTTGTTGTAGAATAGATTAGATTACAAAAGGAGTAGGGTTCAGAAATAATTTGATTAGCTCAGACTAATACCGTTTGCAATCATTTAGATTAGTAAAGATTAAATAAGATTGGATTGGTGAGTGAACCCACCAAATGCCATGTTTACATCCTTGATCTTACTGACTGACCTATGGCACTGAGATTGAGAATTTCAAGATCCTTCCCCATAACCCCCTATAAACTGATCATTCCTTAGTCACGTTTAGCTACACAATTAATAACCACACCAACACAAAGAAAAAATGTCAGGTAATACAGTCTATACCTTCAAAGACTCAGTACAACCCCTATTTAATTCTACACCTATCCTCAACATAATGAAGGCACCAGTCTAAATCTCACACCATCACCAATCAACAGACATGGGGACTCGAGTCTGGGACTCGGACTCGAGTCGCACTTAAGTCACACAAAGACTTGTGACTTGACTTGAGACTTGCCGTGTCGGTGTTATGACTCGCGAGTCGTAAATAAGGTCCATAATCAAGGAATTATCTATTTCATCATTTAACTTATTTCGCTTTTTCCGATGCGTTTCCCAATACATAGAGCAAACACAGGCCTGCTGAGTCTCTCTCACTCTCACTCCGGGTGCGCACACACACTCCTGCTCCCCCGCCCCCTTGCGCATGCATTCACCCAGACGCATTCACAGACCATGGAAAACAACAGAACTCTTTAAGTTCATGATTGTAGGCTGAAGCGGCTGCGAAAGAGAGAAAAAAACTGACGCGCCCTCGCTCTTGCTCTCCTCGGGGAAGCGTCTGGGGGAAAGACGCTCCACAAGACCCTTTGCCGTCCGTACTACTGTACGAGAACAAATAGACGCACGTCACTTTTTTCCTCTCAATTTACAGTACATACAGTACTCAGTTATAGAGATAGATAGATACATAGATAGAACTTTATTGTTAAAATCACCTTCATGACTTTTGCAAAGAGTTCTGTTTTCTGCTGTATATGATGCTCGTCTTAGACCTACAAAAATGTTAGGATAATACAGTAGAAATACAGTAGAGTAGAAATATTTCATGTGCAAGACATAAGGAATTTCCCCTCGTTATTGAATGAGCTGAACATCAAAGAGGAGATGGAAAAACATCAACCTCAGCACCTGAACGGTACCAGCCTGTGCATTGAGCGGTAATTAACAGTCAGATAACTTTTACATGGAAACCAATTTAGAGACACACACGCACATCTAAACTTGGGAAAAACAAACACACTGAGATATCAGAGGAAACACCACACACACTCATATACATGAGAGGACACAAACACGCTCACATAGACAAGAATGAGTTGAAGCAGTATAAAAAACAGCAGCAGACAGAACTCTGGGTTCTTGGGATGATGGTCTTACTGTAGACGTACAGACAGATACGCAAGATCCATTCGTGGTGAACGGCACCAAGATCCGAGAATTCCTGTAAGTCTATTTTCTTTCTTATATTTCAATAAACCATTTATTGGTTCTTTATTCTTCAAGAGTTGTATGCCTGATTATTTCTAATCTCATTCATCCTCCTCTGAACACGTGGGAGACGGAAGTCCCCTCCCGGGGTAAAGGAGACCCAAAAAGCGGACATAATCCCTCAGGAGTATCCCTCGGGAAATTACAGGAAATCATTTTCCTTAATTTGTTATTTTCAGTTGGTAAAAGGACAAGAACACATGCGCAAATCAGTTCGTATGTATCCTGTAGTATTCACAAAATACGGTTTCAAGCTTAAATCTTTTGTGATGTTTCTTCACATTGCACATGCACAGTACATTGTTTTGATGGTGTTGTGTGCAATAGCATATTATAGGCCTATAGTACAGTACAGTACATACTTTAAATCCAAAACAACACAGCAATGCAGTATTACCTCGGATAGCGTCTAATATGAGAACTTTCAGTTATTTGAGAATTGAGACTTGACTTGGACTTGGGACGAAAGACTCGAGACTTGACTTGGATTTGGGACGAAAGACTCGAGACTTGACTTGGACACGCGCATAAAGACTCGAGACTTGACTTGGACTTGGAAAAAGTGACTTGTGAACATCTCTGCCAATCAATAATATTGTTGATTGTTCAGCAACGTCACTCCGTTCCACATTAGATGATATTGCCCCTCTGAAAAGGGTAGCACTGTGGTTCAACTCAAATATCCGTACGCTTAAACAGTAGATTATAAAGAAAGTGGCGCTCCACCAACCAGGAACAATATTATATAGCCTGGAAAGACAGCTAACCTACAAAAAAGCCCTTCATAATGGAAGATCTGCAGACTATTCATCAATAATTGAAGAAAATAGGAATAATCCCAAGTTTCTGTTCAGCACTGTAGCCAGGCTGACACAGAGTCACTGCTCCACTGAGCCGTCCATTCCTCTAACACTGGGCAGTGATGACTTCATGAACTTCTTCAAACACAAAATTGTCCCAACACTTCTTGCTACTAACCTTATGTTTACTGTTCCTAGTTAGTGTCTCTCTGTCCTGTCCTCTCTTTCCTTCAGGTCTCAGGATCCAGATCCACCTTCCACCTCCTCATAGTTGTTGCTTATGCTATCTCCTGTGTTATCTCCCTCAATCCCGTTTCTCTCCCCTCTTTTCTTGTCCCCCATCTCTCTTCTAAAGCCATTTCCTTTCCCCCAAAACAGTCGAGGCAGATGACTGCACATCTCTGAGTCCGGTTCTGCCAGAGATCTCTTCCTGTTCAATGTGAGTTTTTTTCTCTCCACTGATGCCAAGTGCTTGCTCATTGTGTGAACTGTTGGGTTTTCTCTCTCTGTAATTCAGTATTGTTATGATTTCTGTTGTGATTTGACGCTATACAAACTCAAATAAATTGAAAATTGAAACTGAAATAAAAAATACACTCACCGGCCACTTTATTAGGTACACCATGCTAGTAACAGGTTGGACCCCCTTTTGCCTTCAGAACTGCCTCAATTCTTCGTGGCATAGATTCAACAAGGTGCTGGAAGCCTTCCTCAGAGAGTTTGGTCCATATTGACGGCATCACACAGTTGCCGCAGATTTGTCGGCTGCACATCCATGATGCGAATCTCCCGTTCCACCACATCCCAAAGATGCTCTATTGGATTGAGATCTGTTGGCTGTGGAGGCCATTTGAGTACAGTGAACTCATTGTCATGTTCAAGAAACCAGTCTGAGATGATTCCAGCTTTATGACATGGCGCATTATCCTGCTGAAAGTAGCCATCAAAAGTAGCTTTATGACATAGCCCATTATCCTGCTGAAAGTAGCCATCAGAAGTTGGGTACATTGTGGTCATAAAGGGATGGACATGGTCAGCAACAATACTCAGGTAGGCTGTGGCGTTGCAACGAGGCTCAGTTGGTACCAAGGGGCCCAAAGAGTGCCAAGAAAATATTCCCCACACCATTACACCACAACCACCAGCCTGAACCGTTGATACAAGGCAGGATGGATCCATGCTTTCATGTTGTCCACCCCAAATTCTGACCCTACCATCCGAATGTCGCACCGGAAATTGAGACTCATCAGACCAAGCAACGTTTTTCCAATCTTCTAGAGTCTAATTTCGATGAGCTTGTGCAAATTGTAGCCTCGGTTTCCTGTTCTTAGCTGAAAGGAGTAGCACCTGGTGTGGTCTTCTGCTGCTGTAGCCCATCTGCCTCAAAGTTCGACGTACTGTGCGTTCAGAGATGCTCTTCTGCCTACCTTGGTTGTAACGGGTGGTTATTTGAGTCACTGTTGCCTTTCTATCAGCTCAAACCAGTCTGGCCATTCTCCTCTGACCCCTGGCATCAACAAGGCATTTCCGCCCACAGAACTGCCGCTCATTGGATATTTTTTTCTTTTTCGGACCATTCTCTGTAAACCCTAGAGATGGTTGTGCGTGAAAATCCCAGCAGTTTCTGAAATACTCAGACCAACAACCATGCCACGTTCAAAGTCACTCAAATCACCTTTCTTGCCCATACTGATGCTCGGTTTGAACTTACAAATTAAGAGTTAACGAGCAGTTGGACAGGTGTACCTAATAAAGTGGCCAGTGAGTGTAGAAAGATCTGATTGAAACTATTCCTGAGGAGACAATGTTCCTCCAGCTGGTGCTCACTGGGCCAGAGACTACAGCATGGGTGGAGTAGTGTATCGTCCCCACACACTGCTCCCCGGGCCTTTGGTGATTCGTTAAATACAGCGGTGACATTTGGTTGTGTGCTGTGGTTTGGTATGCTGCTTTTTCATCAGTTGAGCTAAAATTTTTGTGAAATCACATTTTTCACAATAGTTAATTTGTTAGTATCTCAGTGACTGTTGACCTCAAATCTTTAATCTGTTGGAGTCGGCCTCTGTCATTCGAGTTTTTATGTTGTTGTCCATTCTGCTGGAAACACACTTCACTCAGCAGATATAAACCAACAAACCAAAGGAACAGTGGTGGCAAGTCTGTCAGTAAATCAGAACAAGAGTCCATTTTTATTCCAGTGAATCCAAAAACACGTTGATCCATTAGAGAGAAGACAGAGTGGAAACAATCAGAGTTTGGAACCAGAATTCATTCATTTAGAATCAGTGGTTCATCTGAGTGTGAAGATGAATCAGCTTCTCAGCTTCACTGAGACATTGACAACAGTAACAGTCAGTGAACTCACCACAGAGACTCCAGTTGACAGAGTGGACTCTGAAGAAAACCACACAGAACCTTCACTCCTGAATTATGAAGGTTGTTAAAGCTCAGGTCCAGTTTCCTCAGATGGGAGGGGTTGGACTTCAGAGCTGAGACCAGAGAAGAACAGCTGATCTCTGACAAACTGCAGTTCTCCAACCTGAATAAAGAAGAAAAGACAAAGAGAAAAGTTGACTTTCTTGAATTTATTGGATTATTAAACATTTATTTCAAATATTTATTATTAGGTCAGCTATGATTGAATAGAATTAAATTAGACCAGATTATAATATTGGACAGTAGATCAGATTAGATTAGAGTGGATCAGAACACTTGGAGGTTAGATTAGATTAGATTAGATGTCGGTGTCCTGTTGTCATAGTTTGAACTTGACTTGACCTTCCCTGTCTTCCTATTGATTGTAAAACTGAAGATTGTTACAGAAAACAGTTGACAACAGTAACAGTCAGTGAACTCACCACAGAGACTCCAGTTGACAGAGTGGACTCTGAAGAAAACCACACAGAACCTTCACTCCTGAATCATGAAGTTTGTTAGAGCTCAGGTTCAGCTTCCTCAGATGGGAGGGGTTGGACTTCAGAGCTGAGAGCAGAGAAGAACAGCTGATCTCTGACAAACTGCAGTTCACCAACCTGAATAAAGAAGAAAAGACAAAGAGAAAAGTTGACTTTCTTGAATTTAGTGAATTATTAAACATTTATTTCATATATTTATTTTGTACATCAGCTATGATTCAGAACAAATTACCAGATAATTATATTGGAGATTCAATTAAATTACAGTGGCTCAGAACAGTGGAAATTAGATTAGAGTGGATCAGAACATTGTACAGCGATAAATATCCTTCCTGTGTTTCCAAAGGTGTGGCTGCATTGAACAGACACAGACAAATACCAATGAAATTTTTTTATATTTATTGTTTTCATGAAAATCAATCAACACTAAATTCTTGATAGTTTCTAAATGTCAGTTCTGTATATTGTCAGGATTAAAGTCAACAAATAACTGAAAAAAAAATTGTTCAAAACTGAACAAAAAATAAATCAACCATCACATCATCACATTTATATTTAGAGCTGATGGAGTGTCTGAAAACCTTCCACCACTGTGGATTAAATGAGATTAGATTATCAACTGTTGTTAACTTGTTTTTTGTTGTATCTTAGATTAGATCAGATTAGGAAGGAGTACAGTTCAGAAATAATTTGATCAGCTCAGACCATAGATGTTCACAAGTCACTTTTTCCAAGTCCAAGTCAAGTCTCGAGTCTTTATGCGCGTTTCCAAGTCAAGTCTTGAGTCTTTCGTCCCAAATCCAAGTCAAGTCTCGAGTCTTTCGTCCCAAGTCCAAGTCAAGTCTCAAGTCTCAAATAACTGAAAGTTCTCATATTAGACGCTATCCGAGATAATACTGCATTGCTGTGTTGTTTTGGATTAAAAGTATGTACTGTACTGTACTATAGGCCTATAATATGCTATTGCACACAACACCATCAAACAATGTACTGTGCATGTGCAATGTGAAGAAACATCACAAAAGATTTAAGCTTGAAACCGTATTTTGTGAATACTACAGGATACATACGAACTGATTTGCGCATGTGTTCTTGTCCTTTTACCAACTGAAAATAACAAATTAAGGAAAATGAAAATATATAACGAAGTAGTGTATGTACTGTACTGTACCACAGTGTAGGGCTATAATATATTATTTCACACTGTACCATCAACCATCATCTGTTTACAGTGGGGATGGGGAGTTGTTGACCTCTGTGGGGAGTGTTGTTGGACGGTGGAAGGAATACTTCGAGGATCTCCTAAATCCCACTGACACGTCTTCCTCGGAGGCAGGAGAGACAGGGTGCTCAGTGGATGACTCACCAATCTCCTGTGCTGAAGTCACAGAGGCAGTAAAAAAGCTGCTAGGTGGCAAGGCGCCGGGGGTGGATGAGATCCGCCCTGAGTACCTGAAGTCTCTGGAAAAATAGACTTACAGGAATTCTCGGATCTTGGTGCCGTTCACCACGAATGGATCTTGCGTATCTGTCTGTACGTCTACAGTAAGACCATCATCCCAAGAACCCAGAGTTCTGTCTGCTGCTGTTTTTTATACTGCTTCAACTCGTTCTTGTCTATGTGAGCGTGTTTGTGTCCTCTCATGTATATGAGTGTGTGTGGTGTTTCCTCTGATATCTCAGTGTGTTTGTTCTTCCCAAGTTTAGATGTGCGTGTGTGTCTCTAAATTGGTTTCCATGTAAAAGTTATCTGATTGTTAATTACCGCTCAATGCACAGGCTGGTACCGTTCAGGTGCTGAAGCTGATGTTTTTCCATTGATGTTTTTCCATCTCCTCTTTGATGTTCAGCTCATTCAATAACGAGGGGAAATTCCTTATGTCTTGCACATGAAATATTTCTACTCATTGTGGACTGTATTATCCTAACATTTTTGTAGGTCTAAGACGAGCATCATATACAGCAGAAAACAGAACTCTTTGCAAAAGTCATGAAGGTGATTTTAACAATTAATAAAGTTCTATCTACGTATCTATAATATATAATATATAATATATTATTTCACACTGCACCATCATTTGATCAAGTTGATCAAAACAATGCACTGTGAATGTGCTTAGGCTAAGAAATCATATGCATTACATGCTGTTTAAGGAGAGGTTTTCATTTCTGTTATGTCAGTGACAACATAGTCTAAACAGCCATTCATGCATAGAATCAATGTTGGGCTCAATACATGCAGGCTGCTACTTGCCACTAAACGTAGTGGACTGAAGTATAAAAGCCAACAGACTATAACTTTGGCTGAATTAGTTTGCAAACGGTAACGTTTAGGTTTCAATTCGGGGAACCGGGATTCCCGGGAGATACGATCAGAACTATTTCCCTGGAATCAGGAAATGTGAAGAGGGGACCCGGGAAAAATTGAGAGGAAAAAAGTGACGTGCGTCTATTTGTTCTCGTACAGTAATACGGACGGCAAAGGGTCTTGTGGAGCGTCTTTCCCCCAGATGCTTCCCCGAGGAGAGCAAGAGCGAGGGCGCGTCAGTTTTTTTCTCTCTTTCGCAGCCGCTTCGGCCTACAATCATGAACTTAAAGAGTTCTGTTGTTTTCCATGGTCTGTGAATGCGTCTGGGTGAATGCATGCGCAAGGGGGCGGGGGAGCAGGAGTGTGTGTGCGCACCTGGAGTGGGAGTGAGAGAGACTCAGCAGGTCTGTGTTTGCTCTATGTATTGGGAAACGCATCGGAAAAAGCGAAATAAGTTAAATGATGAAATAGATAATTCCTTGATTATGGACCTTATTTACGACTCGCGAGTCATAACACCGAAGTCCGAGTCAAGTCTCGAGTCTGACACGGCAAGTCTCAAGTCAAGTCACAAGTCTTTGTGTGACTTAAGTGCGACTTGAGTCCGAGTCTCAGACTCGAGTCCCCGCGTCTAGCTCAGACAAAATTAAATTATATTCACTTACATTAGTTCAGATTAGATTATGTAGATTGGAAACAAGAGGTTATATCAGATTAGTCCAACAGTAGAAGTAGAGTTCCATTTTTTACTTTGACAGTTCATACCTGAAACTCCAACCAGAGTTAAAAAGGTGACAAACAAACCCAACCCCCACCTCCAGATGGAGGTGATTTTGAACCTACAGGAAATTATTTAATCAATAACTTTGTCCAATAAGAAATACACACTGTCCTCATCATGTTGTACCTGCACTTGAAGAAATCTAAACTAGTCAGAATCATATCATCTAAATTCCCTCTTTAGTATTTGAACATTTATCATTTTTCAATTATTGTGCTCATTGCTGTAATGTTTATAACACTCCAATGGTAGGATGGGTTGTCTATTGCCACTGGTTCAAATCTGTGGTCATTAGTCGGCCAGCTCAGAATTTTTATCTGCCTTTCTAGATTGTATTTTCTGACCACTGTAAACCAAGTTTCCACACTGAGTTTTGTTATGGGATCTAGTATTTCCTCGGATTTCTTGAATAACTCCCTGTTTGCTATAATACTTTGAACACGGCCTCCTTCTATTTTTAATTCTTTGTCTTTCCATCTTGTAATGTATTGGGGACTACACCAGTGTTACCAGGGGTCACAGTTGGGCTGCACATTAGTATTGGTGAAGATTCAGTTAAGATGGTCCAACATTCTTGGGAATCTGAATGATTGCGTACTTAATCCTTGATTTCTTTCCCTCCCAATAAAATGTGAAATCTTTTTGCCCCATTCCTCAAATTGTGATTTGGGAATTTCTATGGGTAATGATTGAAACAGATCTAGACGTCCATTTTGCCGTCCCTCTGCATGTCTCAATGCATTGAAATGTATTGGAACATATTTACTGTGTGAATTAAATGTAATTATTTCAGTGTGTGCCCCAAAGGTCAGTGTGTCATTGTGATTCCAAATAAGGGAAATTTGGAGGATTTTTGGAGCGTTCATCAAAACTATGAGACAGACTTTGCACTAAAAAGCGAGCTAAAAAGTAAGACAACGAAACAAACTCAAATCCCAGTTGTCCAGACAGCAGCCATTTTTCTCTCATCTGACCACAAAAGCAAAGACCACCACTGAAGCATCATTCCAGGTGAGTAATGTTATTGTTAAAAATAATCAGTCCTTTCAAGACGGAGAGATTGTAAAAGAGGCATTTGTTGAAGCAGCTGATTTCTTCTTAATCTGAAATATTATCTTTAATCTAAACGCTCCAGCTTTCAATAGATACAGTTACACGGTGCTCTGAGGCAGAGAATTTAACCTATTGACTCAGGCAGGATATTGTCTTTCAAAAACTTTATTGAGAAAACACAGTTCACAATATTCAAATTTTGTCAGGTCTGTCTTCCCTTCCTGTTGTCTTATCTTTTTTCTGTCAGGTCTTCCCCTCCTGCAGTGTCTTGTCGTCACGCTCACCAGTGTCTGTCATTAGTCTCACTTGTGTCACCTGGTGCCCTGTGTATATATACCCCTCTCCCTCACTTAGTCTTGTTGGTTCAATGTTTCATGCTCGTTTCATGCTCGTTGCTTGTTGTTTCTTGCTCGTTGCTTGTGCTCTATGGTTTGTTCAGGTCATAGTTGTTTCTGTCGTGAGTATTTTTGTTAGTTTTTTCATGTCCATGATTGTTCATGTTTTGTCCATGCTTTGTTTTTTCTTTGTTTTTTATCAAGTCCTGTTAAGTTTATGCCATTTGTCAGTGATTTTCAGTTTTGATTTTTTTTGTTAAAACTCTGAACTTTCAGTTCTGCATCTGGGTCCTAACTCCATGTCACGCCATGCCTCTCCCTGAACATTCTGACAAATTTGTGTCCTTCACCACAGATGTGATGGCTGCATAATTAAGACAAAAGATTATGTTTAAAGACCACACAAAAAAAGAAATGAACATTTTAACCTATTTGTTGCGGTGTTGCAGTTTGGTAGCTATAGTGACATCTATCACTTTACTTGATCTTCAGAGTCAGAGCTGAATTCATTCAGTCTGCAGCAGCAGAGGACACGCTGTGGCTGTTGGTCCTATGATCATGTGATTATTAAACAGTTTAAACTACGCATTTGAGATTTTTAATTAGTTTGAAGATGTCGCCACAACATTAACCCCTTAATCTTTCAATTTTCTGCTGAAAGGTTAATAATTTACAGGTATGGACAGTTGGAGATGGAGGTGAAATTAGTTCAGTTCAGATCAGATTCTATTCTGCTGGAAACACACTTCACTCAGCAGATTATAAACCAACAAACCAGTGGAGCAGTGGTGGAAAGTCTGTCAGTAAATCAGAACAAGAGTCCATTTTTATTCCAGTGAATCCAAAAACACTTTGATCCATGTGAGATAATTTAGAATTTAGAATCAGTGGTGAATCAGCTTCACTGAGGCATTGACAACAGTAACAGTGAACTCACCACAGAGACTCCATTTGACAGGGTGGACTCCGAAGAAAACCACCCAGAACCTTCACTCCTGAATCATGAAGGTTGTTACCGCTCAGGTCCAGTTCCCTCAGATGGGAGGGGTTGGACTTCAGAGCTGAGACCAGAGAAGAACAGCTGATCTCTGACAAACTGCAGTTCATCAACCTGAATAAAGAAGAAAAGACAAAGGGAAAAGTTGACTTTCTTGAATTTAGTGGATTATTAAACATTTATTTCAGATATTTATTATTAGACCAGCTATGATTGAATAGAATTAAATTAGACCAGACTATAATATCAGTTCAGATCAGATTAGACTGGATTAAAACACTCAAGGTCAGATCAGCAGCAGAACAAAGGAGCAGGAACAGGGAAAACCTCTAACAGGAGTCATTTGTTTTAATAGCCATGAGGCTGCAGAATCATCAACCTGTGGACAAAATGTTTTTGGCTGAGAAGACGCTGTTGATGATCTTTATTGTTTCTGTTTGGATGAAGTGTTTGATTAGATTTCTCTTCATCACTCTGATAACAAAGCTGCACCAGGGGTTGAAACGACCACCTTCCCCCCGGTCGTTTGTACCCTCTTCTCCCCCTCAGAGAAGAGTTAAACAGTTTGATTGACTGGTGAACAAAGGAGTTTTTGAGTCTGTTTGTTCTGCTCTTTGGGAGTAGGAGCCTGCCACTGAACAGACTCCTCTGTTTGATGACGACATCATCAAACAGAGGAGTGCAGAGGGTGAGTGGCATTGTCCAGGATTGTGAGCAGTTTGCCAATAGTTCTCTTCTCTGCAACTGTTGCCAGTGAGTCCAGGTGTGTGCCCACCACAGAACTAGACTTCCTAATCAGCTTTTCCAATCTAGTTAGGTCCTTCTTTGATGTGCTGCTCCCCCAGCTCACCACAGCGTAAGAAATGATGCTCGCCACCACAGACTGGTAAAACATCTTTAGGAGCTTCTTGCAGACGTTGAAAGACCTGAGTCTCCGCAAGAAGTAGAGCCTACTCTGTGTCTTCTTTACATTTGCGTGGTGTTATGTCCCCAATCTAACCTGTTGTCCAGCCACAGCCCGAGGTATTTGGTTTTGATTTCCCGAAGTCGATGACCAGTTCCTTGGTCTTAGAGGTATTGAGCTGTAGATGGTTGGATTTGGACCAGACAACAAAGTCACTCACAAGACGTCTATACTCCTCCTCATAGTCGTTCCTGATACACCCCACGATGGCTGTGTCATCTGCAAACTTCTGGATGTGGCACAGCTCAGAGTTGTACCAGAAGTCTGAGGTGTAGAGGGTGAAGAGAAGAGGGGCCAGCACCGTCCCCTGTGGTGCTCCGACGTTACTGACCACAGTGTCAGACATGGTGTTGTTGCTCAACCTGACGTACTGTGGCCTGTCTGTGAGGTAACTGTAGATCCAGGCAACAAGACAAGGGTCCACTTGCATGTTCGTCAGTTTGTCCTGGAGAGCAAGTGGCTGGATGGTGTTGAAGGCACTGGAGAAATCCAGGAAAAGAAACCTCACAGCGCTGCTTCCCCTGTCAAGATGAGTGTAGGCCCGGTGTAGAGGGTACAGAATCGCATCCTCCACGCCGACCTCCGCTCTGTACGCAAACTGCAGTTGGTTTTGGGCATGTTGCACCTCTGGTCTGAGGAGGTTCAGGAAGAGCCGCTCCAGGGTCTTCATAGATGAGAAGTCAGTACTTCTGGCCGGAAGTCATTCAGCTTGCTGGGCCGGTTCATTTTGGGAACAGGAACGATGCAGGATGTCTTCCAGATGGTTGGCACTCACCCCAGCCGAAGACTCAGGTTGTAGACCCGTTGGAGTGGTTCCCCCAGTTCAGCTGCACAGGTCTTCAGAAGTCATGGACACACCTTGTCCGGGCCTGCTGCCTTTCGGGACCGAAGCTTCCTCAGTTCTCGTCTCACCTGATCAGCTGTACTGACAGCTGATCAACTGTAATGACAGGGTCAGACAACTCTATCTGAGTTGTCTTTCCCTGTCCACCAAAGCCACCATCGTTAATGAATTAATTTCAGACCACAATATTGATGTGCTGTGCCTCTCAGAGACCTGGCTGTGTGACGGTGAATTTGTTAGTTTAAATGAGGCCTCTCCACCCAGTCACAAAAAGGAAGACAGATTTAATTGCCATAGTCTACCATGCTCCTGGTCTTTAATGAAGCAGTTTCACTAGCTCTTAGTACAGTCCCAGCTCTGCATTTTTCAGGGGACTTTTGTAATAACACTAGTCCCTCTGATATTGATTCTGTGGTTGACAGTATTTCTAGCTCCCTCCAAAATACTTTAGATTCAATTGCCCCAATCATTAAAAATGCTATTACTAGAAGGAGGACGGCTCCTTGGTATACATCTGAAACCCACAAATTAAAACAATTGTCACCTAAACTTGAGAGGAGATGGGCTAGGTACTACACTTCTTTAATAGAAGAAAATAAGAATAATCCTAGGTTCCTGTTCAGCACTGTAGCCTGGCTGACTCAGGGGCATAACTCCATGGAGCAGACCATCCCAGCTCATGTCAGCAGCTTTGACTTCATGTGTTTCTTTAATGATAAAATAGTAACTATTAGGGAAATTTTAATTGGCCGCCTCACATCAACTGCAGCTAGTCTGCATTCTGATGCTGTGGTGCAGGAGGGAGCTGGTAAGTCAGGTATATCCCTGACCACATTCAACCCAATAGATTTACATCAGCTGACTGCCATGATCTCCTCTGCTAAATGCTCCACATGCATTTTAGACCCTATTCCCACTAGGCTCCTTAAGGAGGTGATCCCCTTAATTGGCACCTCCTTATTAGATATAATTAATGTATCTCTTAAAATTGGCTATGCCGCCCTAAATTTCAAGGTTGCCGTCATTAAACCACTCCTTAAGAAACCCTGCCTGGACCCAGAGGTCCTAGCTAATTATAGGCCTATCTCAAATTTGGTTTTTATATCTAAAATCTTAGAGAGAGTTGTTGCTGACCAGCTCTCTGATTACTTAAATTGCAACAATCTATGTGAGACCTTCCGTC
Source organism: Paraplagusia blochii (assembly GCA_016785265.1). Taxonomy (NCBI): domain Eukaryota; kingdom Metazoa; phylum Chordata; class Actinopteri; order Pleuronectiformes; family Cynoglossidae; genus Paraplagusia; species Paraplagusia blochii. The sequence goes on from JAFBJS010004933.1 coordinate 21,541, forward strand.
AGGCTTTAGACCCAACCATAGCATTAAGACCGCTCTGGTCAGAGTCACTAATGACGTTTTGATGGCTTCAGACCAGGGTTCTGTCTCGGTGTTAGTATTGTTAGATCTTAGTGCAGCATTTGATACAGTCGACCACCAGATTCTCTTGATGAGGCTGGAGAACCTACTTGGAATCAGTGGCATTGCCTTAAAATGGTTTTGGTCAATCAGTTTGTTCAAATTAATAATTCTCAGTCCCCCCGCACCCATTAGACGATGTCATCATAAAACATTCAATTGACTTTTTGTGATGCTGATGACACTCAATTAAATCTAAAATTAAGGCTGGTGAACAAGATCATCTACAGCGGCTTAAATCCTGCATAGACGACATTAAGACCTGAATGGCCCATAACTTTTTGTTGCTAAATTACGACAAAACTCAGTTACTGGTTCTAGCTCCAAACCATGTAAGGGACTCTATATCTGAAATAATAGCATCTGGTAATACTTTAACCACGGCCTCCAACACCTAGGTGTTATTTTTGACCAGGAGCTTTCTTTTAAATCCCATATTAAAAATGTGACTAAGACTGCCTACTTTCATCTATGTAACATTAGGAAAGGTAGGCAGATACTTCCCTTAGATGCAGCTGAGAAGCTGGTCCATGCCTTTATTACTTCTAGTCTGGACTATTGCAACTCTTTATGAGCCGGATTCTCTGTCGGTTCTCTGGAAACTCCGCGGCTTATCCAGAACACAGCAGCTCGTATTCTACACAAGACTAGGCAGAGAGAACATATCTCCCGGGTCCTTGCCTCTCTTCAGTGGCTTCCAGTTCGCTTTAGAATTCAGTCTAAAATCCTATTACTTACCTTTAGGCCCTCCATGGGCTGGCTCCTATATATTGGAGTTGATACAACCCAATGGAACTCTTCGTTCTTTAGGAGCAGGTCTTCTCGTGGTTCCACGAATCTCCAAATCTAGATTTGGAACCAAAGCTTTCTGCTATCAGGTCCCACTACTCTGGAACCAGCTGCCAGTCCTAGTCCGGGAGGCCGACACAATCTGTACCTTCAAGATTAGATTGAAGACATTTCTATTTGACAGTGCCCATAATGGCCTACAGATCCAGCCGTAGACCTTATGTGAGGCCTAAGGTTCTAGATATGCTGTTGCAGGTTGAGGATGTGGGGTGATCCTGTGGCACACTGAGTCCTCTGTTGCTGTCCTCTATTTCTATCTCTTTCCCCCTCCTAATTTTCAATGTTTCCTTATTCTTCTTTCAAACATTGCAATAGACTTAACACCTGACCGGGGACTTAAAGTCCCCGGGGTTTTTGTCTGTCCTATAGACTCCCATTGGCGTGGGCTGGACTCAGGACTGCACCCAACTCCACAAGGACCCTGCTCACCGAGATCTGGACCCAGGACGTCATGGACTTACCTCAGCGCTAGAAGGACTTTGTAAACTTAAAAGACTTAAAGCAATGGAAGGACCTTATATTATTCTCTGCCACTGTTTAGTTTGCCCGCCTGCCCGTCCTGGGTGAGGATCCTCTCCACTGTCGATCACACTGAGGTTTCTTCCTTTTTCCCTGTCTGGGTTTTTTGGGAGTCGTTCCTCAGCCAGTGTGAGGGTCTAGTAGGAAGAGTCCATGCCATGAAAATGTTCTTTCCCCTCAAATTCTAATTATCTTTCAATGTTCCTCCCTGAGATAGAGATGATGGAAAGTGTTCAAACTAAAACATTGGATGAACTGTTTACATCTGAAAAGAGAGCCAGCCATCTACTCAGGGAATCCCCCAGGAGTTTGGTGTGGGAATAACTGACAAGATGCTTTGAAGAACATACATTAATGCTCTGCTGACACAAGACACACTCCATTCAGTTAAAAAAACCCATAGACTGCATCTCACAGAAACTAAATGACACAGTGTTTTCAGACGTCTCTCCACTGTGTGATAAATGTATGGTAGATAAAGCCTCTCTGCTTCAGTTATTTTCTCAGGCCTAAGGTGATACCATTCTAATTCATTCTGTCCAGATATTCAACTCAATATCTGAGATTTTAAAAACCTCATTAATACCTGACCCAGTTCTGGTGGTTCTAGGAGTATCACTCATTTATCTTTTTCTGCTTGTCTGTTCCCGGGTCACAGGGGCAGTTGGAACCACCCAGATCTCATTGCACCATGTTAGTTAGGCCTGGAGAATTGGGGACCTGTCTGTATCTTGTTGATTTCTAAGTGTTTTCCGTTGTGTGAATGTGTGCATGGAGGGTTGTGTACTGTCTCTTTAAGGGGCTGATTTTCTGAATGGAGCTGATTTGATTGTAAGAAGACTGACGTACAGTACATAAACACCGCCTCTTTAAGAAGTCAGTGCCACAGTGTTATCTCACTATGGTCCAAGTTCTAATCTAAGCTTGTTGCATTACTAAAATATTTCGATCCTGTTTGTGACTGCTTGTTTTGCTTGATTGTTCTCTCCTAGGATTATTGGTGCACTAGTTCACGCAAGGAGAGAAGTTCTTTTGAGGATTCCATTCACTAGAATTGTTGGAGTCCAATCAATGAATAGCAGCTTCAGTTAGTGAACTCACCTCAGACTCTTTAGTCCACAGTGTGGACTCTTCAGTCCAGAACACAGATAATCCACTCCTGGATCCTCCATGGAGTTTTGGCTCAAGTCCAGTTCTATTAGATGTGAGGGACTGGACTTTAGAGCTGAGGCCACAATTTCACAGTGAGTCTCTGAGAGAAGACAATCAGTCAGTCTGTGAAGTGAGAAAATAGGAAATCTGTCAGAATCAAATCAGTTTTTATCCCAAAGAAGGTGTGAGAGAGGTGTGGTTATGTGATGAACATCTGCTCTGGTTCAGTCCAACATCAAAACATCTGGGAGGTTAGTTTTCTACTGAAAACACAGAAAGTGGAGTCGACCAGTGAACAAGTGAACCCAGAATCTTCTGCTTTCACTCAGACCACAGTTGTGTTTTTGTTAGCTGCTGTAATCAACTCCACAAAGTCCAAGTCGACTCAAATGGTTAAATTCCCACTAAAAATCCACCAGTGGTAAGGTGAGGGGGGTTGGTAGTGGGGCAGCTGCTAGTGCTTGGTAGCCGTGTCCTCCTGGATTCATTAAACATCCTAATTATATGACAGCCCATGGTTTCCACAAACAGTCCACTGAATGAACAAAGATATATATATATATATACTAGGGGTGGCACGGTTCACCAATTCACGGTTCAGTTTGTATCACGGTCTAAGGTCACAGGTTTTCGGTTTGGTACGGTTCTGTTTTTTTTCTTTTTTCATTTTTAACACTCCATTAACTTTCAGTATGTGATAGCCCTATCAGTCACCGTGAGGTAACTTTCAGTGGTCATAGAGGTCCATCCATCTGTTGTGAGAGCTCGGTGGGCTGTTTCAGACAATTCCCTGACTATTTCCTCCCGTATCTCCTCATACAGGTCTGGAATTAAAGTGGTGTTGAAATGCCAGCGGGAGGTTATTTTATACCGCGGCTCGATTACTTTGATGAGATGACAAAATCCTTCCCCCTCTATCACACTGTACGGCATCATGTCTTTCGCTGTGAACATGGCTATTGCTTTAGTTCTAGCTTTTGCCCGGTCCGACTCATCACTGAGAGGCTGTTCAAATGCTTCAGACAGTCGAAGTTGCTACGTGACAGTTACAGGTTCTTTTTACGTCTTTTTACATGAGAAAATATGTTTGCAGTGTTTCTACTGGTATATGGAATGCACATTGCACAGTGTTCGCATATTGTTGCGGTTCTGTCAGTGACTTTCTTACCGCTATCATCATAGCTAAACGGGAATCCGAAATGTTCCCAAACACCAGACTTAAATGACGCTGGCGCATCCACCATCTCCAGGCTGACCTCTTCTCTCTTATTTGCCATTTGTTACACGTGACACAGCTCTCACTCCACATACCTCTTCTGTCCTCTTTCGCTCAAAAGTTCAGTGGTACACAATCACAATCACATCTGGGCACTAGAATACAATGCATCCCACGTACCGTAGAAACCGTGTGGTACACACGTCCCGAACCGTGACAAGTGAACCGAACGATTCGATTTTTTTTAATGTATCGTGCCACCCTTAATACATAGTGTATATATGTAACAGAGTACATCAGTACTTAATATAAAATTATTTTAAATGGTACAAAGGCGCCCTCTACAGGTACCTTTATATGGTGGCACAAACGCGTGCTTCAGAATGTTCTGCATGTTGAAGAGGTAGATCATGTTCAAAAGAGGTGCGCAACAAATTGCACTAGAATGCTTTTTAAAGTATGCAAATGCCCCGGTTTAACATGTTGATTGTTTTGAATATATTGTATCGCAGTTACCATGTTATTATTATCTCATTTTGCATGTTGCAACTAGCGGGCTAATGTGCTAATTCTGTTCTGACTGTGTTCTTGAAATATAGTTCATTAGTATATTTGTTCATAAAGTACGGCTCATTTCTTCGGTTAGAGCTAAGGATGCTAGTAAGGCTAATAACTAAGAGCTGCCACGAGGTGTGCAGATATAGTTGTCAGTACATATTCCTGTTCTTGTATTTCATGTTTAGTTATTTGTTTGTTTTGCCATATACCACTATACAATCACACTATGTAAATGTTGTGTATATTTTATGCAACCAGGATTTTTTTACGTAAGAGATTTTATGGTGTACTTCAGTTCAGAACGTTCTGGAAGTTGAAGAGAAACGTGAAGCCAAAAAAAGAGTATTTCAAGCTGTGAATTGTACCTCCATTAATGTTTAACATTACATAACAAATGTTTGACATAACAAACCAAAGTCCACAAAAACAACAAGGTAGGCTGACTATGAACAAAGAGAAACATACAGTGGTGTTTCTTCCTGTGAGCGACTCCGGGTTGAAAACCTTGAACCAGTTCTTTAAACCTTTTCTCTCCACAACACAGATGAACCTCAGATTCTGAGCAATAAAACTAACAACTCCTTCAGTGACGTCATTGTTGTGTTTGGATGATTGAACATCCATCATGGTCCGGTCTATCTATGGGAAGCTGTCCTTTCAGCAGGTGGCTATGCCTGGAGTTATAAAACAATTATTAGACTTTGCAATATGTCAATTCTGATATGTTGTTATAGAATCACAACAGATGGAGCAACCTGACACTGACATGTCTGTAGTTTACATATAGTGTACATGCCTATTGCTCTGCTGCAAAGTGATGATGATAATAAAAGAATAAAGAATTTTTCCTACTGATCTGTGTTAAAGATTTCTTTTCAATGTGACTACACATTTTATTCAGTAAACATGGCTGGCTTTGAGTGTTTGTTCATCAAATCTATGGCAAAAATCTAGGGATGTCCGATATTACATTTACCGATACTGATACCGATACCGATTTTTTTCATTTTTTCATCATTTTCACAGACAACCTTTGATTAAAGCAGCAGAATTTAAAGAAACTTTAAAAAAACATTTTTTCCTGAAGTTCCAATTAAATCAGTGATCATCTCTATACTTTAATGTGTTTACAGTAAATAAGAATTGGTCAGACACACAAGGAGCTCTATCCATTGATATCAAAGAAGTGTTCTTTGGAGGAACCAGCTGTTCCTGTTCCTCATGTTGGTGTTGGTGTCAGTGGAGTTGACAGAGGAATTTCTATGGATATGAACAGCATGTCAGTGGTGCAGCCACATGCAGATTACGAGATGCTCTTTTCCATTCTTCTAACTGGAGATCTGACCAGAACTTTGTACTCATGGTGGTGTTGTCCACTGAAGAACCTGAAGATCTGTCTATAGGAGCTGACTATACAATGTTGTTAGTGTGGAGAAGGACAAACTATGGAGTGGACCATGGACTAGTCTGGACTATAGACAATGAAAAGACAAAGGTGTGTTGATGTCTGCTGAATACTGCAGTAAAATGACTGAGTAAAGGATTCACAGCAGTGTGTCATAACAAAGAGCTTCATGTGTCACTGTACTGATATTCTGAGCAAGTTTGAAGACAAAAGGTTGTTTTTAACAGCAGAAAAATCTCTGACTGTGTTGGATCATTGGTTCAATCACTGAGTCATAAAGGCAGACCTGGACCAACACAGGTACCTGATGACTTTCATTGCACTTATCCTTTAACCAACATGACCCATCAACTGAACAAACACTCACTGACTAATCAATAGTGATTGATCAATAACTCACCGAAACTTCCTGCAGTTCCTCACAGCTGGGATCAGTCTCAGATTCCCCTCATGTGATGTGTTATACTGGTCCAGGTCCAACTGATCCAGAACTTCCTCTGACATCTGCAGCATATAGGCCAGAGCTGAACACTGGATCTCAGAGAGTTCCTGTTTTCTGTCCTTTGACTTCATGAACTTCTGGATCTGCTGATGAACTGACTGATCCTTCAACTCTGTCAGACAGTGGAAGATGTTGATGCTTCTGTCTGGAGAGACTTTGTACATGTCCATTTGTTTGAGGTCTTCAATGACCTTGTTCAAGACTTCTGGACTGTAGTGTGTCTGACCCAGCAGGTCTCCTAAGATCCTCTGGTTGGACTCCAGACACAGACCGCAAAGGAAGCGAATAAACAGGTCCAGGTGACCACTTTGACTTTGGAGGGATTTCTCCATGTTTCTTTTGATAAACTGATTCAGTGAAGAGTCATCTACACTGAAGTAAATGAAGTCCTGCAGTACCTGTGTCCTCCTGTTGGTGTAGCAGTTGAACAAGTAGACTGCAGCCAGAAACTCCTGAACACTCAGATGGACAAAGCAGTAGACAGTTTTCTTGAAGATCACACTCTCTCTTCTGAAGATCTCAGTACAAACTCCTGAGTAGACCATGGCCTGGGTCACATCTGTCTCTTATACACATCTAGATGTGTATAAGAGACAGCCATGGATCCTTCCAGAATAAACAGAGGTCCCCTGGAGGACATCAACTCCCCTGAACAGTGAGATCTCCGTCCTCTCTGCTCTTGACAGTTTTCTCATCAGACTATACGTCATGTATTGCAGCCACCATCAGCTCTGAGGCGGTTGCTTTGGCAACAGATTCAACTGCTTCTGTACTTTTCCCTCTCCCACGCACGTCCACGCACGTCCACGCACGTCCAGCCGTCCTGCAGCGCTGCAGTGCTCTCCGCGGCACCTGCACGTGCCGTCAGACTCAAAACTCAACGCAACGCAAACACATCTGTCTCTTATACACATCTGTTCTGATATGTTGTTGTAGAATCACAACAGACGGATCAACCTGACACTGACATATTAGCCTAGTTTTTTCAGCCATGTCTGTAGTTTACATGTAGTCTTCATGTCTATTGCTATGCTGCAAAGTGATGATGATGACAATAAAAGAATAATGTCCATCAAATAAAGGTGAACATTTCCCACTGATCTGTGTTAAAGATGTCTTCTCGATGTGACGTCACATTTTATTTTTATTATACTCTGCCTCACCTCAAGAGGGCGCATGGACTTTAACTTTAATTAAAAGTTAGGCAAAAATGGTAAAAAGTGTTTGTTTTTTATAAATAGGATGAGAGCGAGTAGAAAAACAAACAAACAAACTGTCTCTTATACACATCTTTGACCTAAAAGAATGACTTTTTTTCCTGAAGGTCCAATTAAATCTGTGATCATCTCTATACTTTAATGTGTTTAAAGTAAATAAGAATTAGTCAGACACACAAGGAGCTCTATCCATTGGTGTCAAAGAAGCGTTCTTTGGAGGAAACATCTGTTCCTGTTCCTCATGTTGGTGTTGGTGTCAGTGGAGTTGACAGAGGAATGTCTATGGATATGAACAGCATGTCAGTGGTGCAGCCACATGCTGATTACAAGATGTTCTTTCCATTCTTCTAACTGGAGATCTGACCAGAACTTTGTACTCGTGGTGGTGTTGTCCACTGAAGAACCTGAAGATCTGTCTATAGGAGGCTGACTACACTATGTTGTTACTGTGGAGAAGGACAAACCATGGACTAGTCTGGACTATGAACAATGAAGAGACAAAGGTGTGTTGACGTCTGCTGAATACTGCAGTAAAATGACTGAGTAAAGGATTCACAGCAGTGTGTCATTACAAAGAGCGTCATGTTTCACTGAACTTGTACTGATATTCTGAGCATGTTTGAAGACAAAAGGTTGAGTTTTTAACAGCAGAAAAATCTCTGACTGTGTTGGATCAACACAGGTACCTGAGGACATTCACTGCACTTCTCCTTAAACCAACATGACCCATCAACTGAACCAACACTGACTGACTAATCAATAGTCATTGATCACTAACTCACCCAAACTTCCTGCAGTTCCTCACAGCTGGGATCAGTCTCAGTTTCCCCCCTCCTCTGATGTCTTATACTGGTCCAGGTCCAACTGATCCAGAACCTCCTCTGACATCTGCAGCATGTAGGCCAGAGCTGAACACTGGATCTCAGAGAGTCTCTGTTTCCTTTCCTTTGACTTCATGAACTCCTGGATCTGCTGATGAACTGACTGATCCTTCAACTCTGTCAAACAGTGGAAGATGTTGATGCTTCTGTCTGGAGAGACTTCTTCAGTGTCCATTTGTTTGAGGTCTTCAATGATATTTAGAATAACTTCTGGACTGTAGTGTGTCTGACCCAGCAGGTCTCCTAAGATCCTCTGGTTGGACTCCAGACACAGACCACAAAGGAAGCGAACAAACAGGTCCAGGTGACCATTTTGACTTTGAAGGGACTTCTCCATGGTTTCACTGAGGAACTTTTTAAATGAAGAGTCAGATCTTGTAATGCCCAAGAGTGGTCGCAGCTTTTTATGTGTATTGGTGTAGAAGTGGAACTTATAGACTGCAGCCAGAAACTCCTGAACAGTCAGATGGACAAAGCAGTAGACAGTTTTCTCGAAGATCACACTCTCTCTTCTGAAGATCTCAGTACAAACTCCTGAGTAGACCATGGCCTGGGTCACATCCAGACCATACTGGTCCAGATCTTCTTGGTAGAACATGATGTTTCCTTTCTGCAGATGGTCAAATGCCAGCTTCCCCAGCTTCAGAAGAACATCTGTGTCCAACACACCAGTCTCCTGTCCTCCATTGTACTTGTTCTTCTTCCTCCTTGTCTGGACCAACAGGAAGTGACAGTACAGGTCTGTCAGGGTTCTGGGCAGCTCTACTCTCTGCTCTGAGGTCAACATGTCCTCCAGAACTGTGGCACTGATCCAGCAGAAGACTGGGATCTGACACATGATGTGGAGACTCCTGGTCTTCTTGACATGTGAGATGATTTTGTTGGACAGCTCTGCATCTCTGGCCCTCTTCCTGAAGTACTGGTCCTTCTGGTCATCAGTGAAGCCTCGTACTTCTGTCACCCTGTGGACACATTTAGGAGGGATCTGATTGGCTGCTGCAGGTCTGGAGGTGATCCAGATGAGAGCTGAGGGAAGCAGGTTCCCCTGGATGAGGTTTGTCAGCAGAACATTGACTGATGACATCTGTGTGACATCAGTCACAACCTCCATGTTGTTGAAGTCCAGGGAGAGTCTGCTTTCATCCAGACCATCAAAGATGAACAACAGCTGAAGGACAGTGAGCTTCTCTGCTGTGATCTTCTCTAATGTTGGATGGAAAACTTGGAGCAGCTGGAGAAGACTGAACTGCTGATCTCTGATCAGGTTCAATCCTGGTTCTCCAAACCCTCAGCCCAGTCCAGAGTGAACTTCATCACCGAGAAGGTTTTTCCAACACCAGCCACACCGTTGGTCAGGACCACTCTGATGGCCCCCTGCTGGTCAGGTAAGGCTTTGAAGATGTCGCAGCACTTGATGGGATTGTTTGCAATGATCTTCTTCTTCTTGTCAGCAGTCTGCAGCTGCTCCACCTCATGTTGGGTGTTGACCTCCTCACTCTGTCCCTCTGTGATGTAGAGCTCAGTGTAGATTTTGATAAGGAGAGTTCTGCTCCCTGGATCATCTGCTCCTTCGGTCATATGTTCACATCTCCTCTTCAGACTGAACTTATGTTCTTCTACAACCTTCTGCCGCACAACGTCCACTGAAAGAAAAGTCAGAGTGGAGAAGAAGAACCAGGCTGAAGATCTTTTTTTCCAACAAAGACCAGAAATGTGACTCTGAGTTTGTCCTGACCACCACTGAATTATGGGAAAGCCTTGGTTTTTTATCAGCAGTGTCTTCACTTTATCTGAACTCTATTCCAGAAACAGGAAGCTCACAAACAGTTCCAGTGTCTGAAGAGAAGATGTCAATGAACATCTACAAACCTGAAGGCTGTGAGAGTCCAGTCGGAGGTGTGGAGCTGATGTTTCCTCTGCTTCTTTCTTCTTGGTCCACTGAGCTCTCCTGACCCACCACTCTTCTAAGAAACACATTAACCTGAATTAGTGTCAGGACAAGAACCCTATCTCTTCCAGTTTGTCTCCAAGAGACACCAGGACAGTCTGGACCAAAGGGTCTTGCCCTGACTCTGTAGGTCCTGGTCCAGGACTGAATAGTGATGAGACTTTGAAAAACCAGACTTCACAGACAGGCAGCTGGGTCCTGGAGACACTGCTCTCAGTTCCTTGTTGAGACCTCTACAAACACAAATGTGTTTATAACAGCCATCCAAAAGACGCTTCTATTTCAACAACATTATATGTTTATTTTCTTCTCAATTGCTGTCATCTGCTGGTGGGAAGATACAAGGTGGCTCTACGTGTAGATTTCACACAAAGACCATATAAAAATGTTCAATTTTACAATTTTACAAACAGAACTTTCAGATTTACAAATGTCTTTTTTACTTCCCACGAGCCAGCCAGGCTCGGTAGGACTCCTTCTTCAGCTTCAAGGCATCCCCAACCTCTGGTGTCCACCACCGAGTTCGGGGATTGCCGCCCCGACAGGCACCCGAGGCTTTACGGCCACAGCTTCGAACAGCTGCTTCTACAAGGGAGGACGAAAACCTGGTCCATTCAGACTCAATGTCTTCCCACTCCCTCGGAACCTGTTCAAAGTTCTCCCGGAGGTAGGAGTTAAAGGCATCCCTCACAGGGGGTTCCGCCAGACGTTCCCAACAAACCCTCACGATACGTTTGGGTCTGCCAGGTCTGTCCAGTTTTGCTCCACGTAAGCGAAGCCAACTCACTACCAGGTGGTGATCAGTTGACAGCTCAGCCCCTCTCTTCACCCGAGTGTCCAAAACATATGTTCCGGAGGTCAGATGACACGACTACAAAGTCGATCATTGACCTCCATCCATACTTTATATTATATAATATTAATTATCAAAGTACTTAATGCATGCATTAAAATAGACTATAGTTTTCCTTTAGGTTGAGACAAACATTTTAACCACCTGGAGGTATGAGGAATTTAGCTTCTAAACCTAATTGATGCAAGTACCATACAGTCATTATTTTTCCTACCCAATCAGTGAATTGGAGCACTTTTAATACATATCATACTATCATGACATATCATATATGAAATTACCCTTTACCATTTTTAGCAGTGAAAGATCTTCAGTTTGTTTTAGATATGTTAGTCATACACATGTAGAATAATGCGCTTTTTAACCCACAACTTCTCTGGCACACAATGATTTAGCAAAATATTGCTCATACCTCACACACATTAAGTTGGATCATTTGAACCGTGAGATGAAACAAATTATTATCAAACCAACAAACCGAGTTACCATCCACCTTAGTAGCCAACACCACGTGAATATTTACAAAACAAGCTACAAACACTAATAAACCCTCTACCAGTACAGAGGACACAGCAGAACCACCTGGCACCGCACACAAGTCCCAGCAAGCAAAGCCATTCAATCTCCCACGCACTGCCATGGTAAGGTTTCTCCCCGCATCTAGTTACGTCATCGCACCGAGTGCCTCGCATACACATCAAGGAGAAAAACAGAAACTTACTGGCTGTCTGTTCAGTTCTTGTGTCTTGGTTCAGTTTACACAGCCCTGTGTAATGCTTAATGCCCAAATATTTTGCGCTGCAATGACGTCGATTGCCGACGCGGTTCTCGGCATGACCAAAGAAAAAGTGTGCTTTCCTGATTACACGCAGGTGAGCAATCAACGTGCTCGCGCACACACACAACAGCTGACCAGAAAGGGCCGTTCGCTGCAACATTAAATAATGCTCTTATAGTATTTTGGTCAATGTTTTGACCCATGACATTTCAGTGTTTCTAATGTTTTGTCTATAGAGTACGACAGACCAAAGTCTGTTCAGTCTGTAAACTCAGTAACACAAGTTACCACTGAGGTGCTCTGACCATGACACCGTCCTCACACACTACTTCCCAGGCTGACCACTGTTCACTTTGGTGATGGGTTAATGCAGAGGTCAACAATAATCATTTTAACAACAACTAGTAATATTGTTGTCATAATCTCTGTCGCAACAAACGTCCCTTTTTGGTCAGCTGTTGTGTGTGCGTGAGCACGTTGATTGTTCACCTGCGTGTAATCAGGAAAGCTCACTTTTTTTTTGGTCGTGGCAAGAACCGTGTCGGCAATCGACACCATTGAGCGCAGTGTGCCAACGTTCTTACCAAAGCCCAAAATGGCTGAGTCAAAGTCGCTGCAACAGTTGAAGCGAGAGAGTACGACTGCCAAACAGTGGTTTACCCGACAAGCAAACTCACTGCTGAAGTCTTGCAAGAAAATGTCGGCAGAAGAACTGATGGAAGCCTTCAGCAAGGTCACACTTGAGGCTGAGAACGTATTGGAGGCCAATGAGGAAGTGGAAACCTTGACTGAGGAGGCGGAGCTTGAATCTACTGCTAAAGAGGACATCAATGCAGATCTGAGGAAAACGACAGAGGACTGTGAACAGAAGCTTGAGGAAGTGGAGGCTGTTGTCCAGAAGGTTCTGTTGCAAAGTTCTGGCTGCTTTGAGCTCTCCTTTGCTGTGGAGGCAGCCGAAAAAGACTGTAAGAGACTGGCAACAAAACCTGGCCTTAAGCTGGAGGTGTATGAACTAATGCTCAACAACTTTGAAGGGCTGGTGAAAACGGCAAAGGAATCCATGCGCCACTGGACTCGGTGGATCCCAGGAGAAGAGCGGCCTGACTTCCAGCAGCGAATCAGGGAAGTGGAGGGTTCACTACTGGAGTTAACCTCAGAGAAAGCTGCCCTACTGCAGATAAAGCTGGAAAACAGGTCCTTAGGGGAAGCACCACACCAGTCACCTGCCATCAAACTGAAACCAACGGCACTCCCCCAGTTCTATGGCATAAAACGGAACTTCTACCCCTGGAGAAAAGAGTGGAAGGCACTCCAAAGGCAAGGGGAGCCAACCGGCTCCAAGGAGGTCAAGAAGATCCAGCTGTTGGGCAGCCTGGAGGACAGGCTGCCCAACAGACAAGCATCCTGTGTAGTGTGTGGAGAGAGGGGCCACAGAAAAAAACTATATTACTGCAAGAAATTCAAAGCTCTCAAAATAGCAGAGAAGAGGGAAGCAGTTAAGAAGATCGGTGTTTGTGAGAGGTGTTGCAAGGTCCACAACAATGACTCAGAGTGCAGGACCACCTTCCTGTGCAAAAACGAGGGCTGTAAAGATGCACGAGGCCCGTGTCACCACTACTACCTCTGTCCCAAGGTGGGAAGCAAGGGAGATGGGGCAAGAAGGCCAAAGCCCAGTCCAAAAAGAGGAGAAGCCAAGAAGTACACAGAGCAACAGGAGGATTTCCTGATAAGCCTGCCCCCCGACCTTGTCGAAATGTATTCTGCAACTCTGTCGCAAAAACACTCAGCTCAGCTGTGCCAGAGAGGAGTCTGCTGGCAGAGAAAGGCCTTGAAGAGTTCCCCGTCATAATGAAGATCCTGGAAGTCACCTCAAATGCTGGCCAGAAGATTGGGACTTTGATAGACTTGGCTTCTGATACAAACTATATAACTCACGAGGCTGCTGATGAGCTGAACTTGAGGAGTGAGGATGTGACACTTGTAGTCCATGGAGTCGGCGGAATGCAGGTGACTGTTGCGACCAAGCGGTACCTGCTAAAGATCCGAGTCACAACGTCAAGAGGAACCCTGAGATCCCACCAGCTTGTTTGTTATGGGCTGGACAGCATCGCAGAGGTCAATGGCCACGTGCCAACCAAGACTATACAAAAAATTTTCCCTGACATCCCTCTTCATGAATTGGTCCGTCCCACTAAAATCAAGCTTCTCATCAGCCACAAGGATGGCCAACTTGTCCCACAGAAGGTGCGTTCAGTTGGTGACCTTGTCCTGTGGGATGGCCCCCTTGGGAAAACAGTGGGTGGCTTTCATCCAGATCTCGTAGAAGAAATGGACTGGTGGAGATGGGACAGCATAGGAGCTGCGTGTGAGCCCAGGTGTGGCAGGTGCAGATGCGGAAATTGCCATGGACATGACTATTGCTGAAGAGAGGGAGCTGGAACAAATAAAGAGCGGGTTGACCTATGTTAGTGGAGACCAGCACAGCGAGAAACCACACTGCCACGCCCTGGATGGAGGATCCAGTAACATTACCCAACAACAGGAGAGTTGTCGAAGCAACATTCCTAAGGCCAAAATGGAGGGCAGCCTACAAAACGCAGGTCCATGAGATGGTTGAGCTGTACACCGCTGTCAAACTGTCCAAAGAAGATTTGGTCAATTGGACTGGATCCGTGTGGTACATCAGCCACTTGATCGCTCCAAACACCAACTCTGTGACGACACCAGTCCGCCTTGTCTGGAACAGTAGTCAGAAATTCAAGGGCCAGAGCCTGAATGACCTACTCCTTGAAGGGCCAGACGTCCTCAATAACATCCGTGCTGTCCTCATCCGGTTCCGGCAAGGTGTCTTTGCTGCACTTGGGGACATCAAGAAAATTTACAACTCTCTGTGGCTTGAGGACCAGGAGATGCATCTTCATCTTTGCTTTCTGTGGAGAGACTCTGAGGAGGAAGATACTCCAGGAGTATGCAATTGGCGATAAACCAGCAGGCTGTATTGCACAAGTTGCCATGCGGGAGACAGCCAACCTGCCAATGTTTCACCACCTCACAAAAGAGCGTTGCGTGCTGGAGCAAGACGCTAATGTAGATGACATCTTGACCTCCCATGATGACCTGCGCCAGCTCAACCAAATAACAGCCAATGTTGAGAATATCCTGGAAGTCAGAGGATTCTACATGAAGCTGTGGGTCTACTCAGGCTACTCAGAGTGGGAGGTCAGAAACCAGGGACTTAAGGAAGGAAGAACCCTCAGTGATGGTCCTCCAAAACCAACTCTCAGAGGATAACAGTACAGCCCCAGGCCTTGGGTACGACCCAGAGAACGACAAGCTTCACTTGATGGTAGCTGTGAACTTTTCCAAAAAGAAAAAGAAGACTGGGAGAAAGAAAAGAGACTGGGAGAAAACCTACCAAGAGAGGAAGTCAGAGCACAGGTGCCAAATCCACTCACCTGAAGAGAGCTCCTCAGTCAAGTCTCTGGGCTGTACGATCCTCTTGGTCTGCCGACACCAGTCAAGCAGAAAGGGGCCATCCTGGTGAGAAGAGCCTTCCTGGAAGCAAAAATCAACTACAGTCCATCAGAGGACACATGGGATGCACCTTTGTCTGAGGGCCTCCGGAAAGATGCCATCTGCCTCCTTGAGGACTATGCTGAGCTCAGCCAGTTGAGATTCATCAGAGCCTTGACACCACCTGATCCTGGTGGCAAGCCCTGTGGTATCACCTTCTCTGATGGTAGCGAATGCTCCTATGGTGCCGTACTATACCTCCGGTGGGAGCTACAAGGAGACGTAACAATACGACTGGTCGAAGCCAAAGCCAGGCACCATTAGACCACAAGGGGGATGCTCTCAAGGCTGAGATCTGTGGGGCGGTCTGCATGGCTCGTCTTAAGAAGCACATCCAGAAGCACTGCAGTATTCGTGTGGAAAAGTGGTATCAGTGGCAGAATCCAGCACTTCAAAGAAGATGGCCAGGCTGTCCCACTGATCCTGTAAGACACCTGGCTGGGAACCCTGTTGGCACGCCAGATTCACCAGGAAAGCCATGAAGGAGTAGCTGGGACTCTGCTCAAGATGCGGAAGAATGCCTGGGTCATACAAGGCAGAAGGCTGGCTCAAAAAGTAGTGAACCAGTGTGTCCACTGCAGAAAGGCCAGAGTTCAAGTATGTCAACAAGTGATGGGTGACCTACCAAGGAAAGATCAAGACCGGCTGCACCATTCCAGTTCATTTCAGTTGACTTATTCGGACCTTACATAGTGAAAGACAATGTCAAACGAAGAGTCCCCATGAAGGTTTGGGGGATTATCTTCTCCTGCATGGCAAGCCCGGGCCCTGCACATCGACCTAGTCAACAGTATGTCCACAGAGAGCTTCCTTATGGCCTACCAAAGATTCACTGCCCTCAGGGGCCACCCTGTCAAGGTTTGGTCAGACCCTGGGACCAACTTCATTGGTTTGAAGTCCTTTCTTGAAGATTTGTACACCTTCCTGAGAAGCCAAGCAAGCCTGGGGGAGTATGCAGTGAAGAACGGGACAAGCTGGACTTGGAAAGTGCTCCCTGCCAATTCACCGCATCGGAATGGGGTTGCTAAAGCTGCCGTAAGGGTCGCAAAGAGAGCTTTTCAAAGTTTGAGCAAGACAACAAACCTTACCTTCAGCAAATTCCTCACAGCCCTCCACATGGCAGCTAACCTGGCAAACGAGCGACCCATTGATGCAAGAGTGCAGAGCCGGGAGGATCGCGTTCACTACGTGACACCAATCGTACTCCTGCTAGGCTGAGCATCTTGCAGTGGTGACGTCAAGACTTTTGACTTTAATAACTACCCCTACAATCGTCTACGGGAAATCCAGACTCAAGTGAATGAGTTCTGGAAAGCATGGTGCCAGCTTACAGGCCCAAACATTTTTGTGAGATCAAAATGGCACACAACAGAAAGAAATGTCTCTGTTGGTGATGTTGTTTGGCTTTGTGATCAGAATGCTTTACGAGGGCAGTTTAGACTTGGTAGAGTCGTCACTGTAGCTCCTGACTCAAAGGGTGTTGTAAGGGACGTTGAGGTTCTTGTCACCCCAGGCAACTGTGTCCCAGTTCACCCTCAGCATCCAGCAGTCCGCTCCTCAAGTTGTAGTGACTGGAAGGAAAGGTGTAATGGTGTGAGATTACGCAGAGATGTGAGGCGTCTTGTTGTTCTTTTGCCTGTAGAGGAGCAGTGCCACTAGTGTTGAAGTTGTTTGCCTTTTAAATTTGCAACCTTTCTGCAAATGCCAGAAAGATTGAGTGTACGTTGATTGCGTGTAATCAGGAAAGCACACTTTTTCTTTGGTCGTGGCAAGAACAGCGTCGGCAATCGACACCATTGCAGCGCATAGTAATAATAGCTGTGTAGACTGAAGCATAAAAAAAATAAGAACTGAACAGACAGCCGTTTTTTTACCTGTGACTGTGACAATGGCTATAACTTTGGCTCACCTGTGATTCACCTTGAACTCTTTTATGTCAACTACAACTCAAATAACACAAGGATTAAAGAAAAATAAAGAAGGGAAAAAGATGAAATAACGGTCTGGTCATTGAGTGGAACCCAGTTTGATGTTCAGTTTTGGTACTACCCTTCAAGTGTGGGAAAAACACAGCAAAGAAACTAAAATACTTGACAATCTCATTTCCCTAACCTTCTCAGAGTAATTCACTTTAGGTTTAGGTTCATAAATATACAGTATACAGAAAGAAAGTCTAGAGGTGGAAAATATGGAACAACCCAATCCACAGGGAGGAAAGATGAG
Source organism: Paraplagusia blochii (assembly GCA_016785265.1). Taxonomy (NCBI): domain Eukaryota; kingdom Metazoa; phylum Chordata; class Actinopteri; order Pleuronectiformes; family Cynoglossidae; genus Paraplagusia; species Paraplagusia blochii. Next base: position 39,332 of record JAFBJS010004933.1, read on the forward strand.
TCTGCTGTTACAGAACTGGACCAGGAGATAGTCTGGACCAGTGGGTCTTACCGTGGCTCTGTAGGTCCTGGTTCAGGATTGAAGTTTAGAGGTCGATCCATGGACCAGTCAGACTTCACAGACAGACAGCTGGGTCCTGGAGACTCTGCTCTCAGATCCTTGTTCTGAAATCTAAAATCACAAAATTGTTTTTATGATAAAAGTCAGTTTTATTTATTTTCATGATAAATAAGAAAATAAAATTACATTTTCTTCATAGTTGTCACAATTCTACGAAACAAAATGATTGACTCAACAGTGTGTCTAAACTGTATTTCTTCAACTGTGTATTAAATCCTCACAGATGTTGTCTCTCAGACACGTCTCAGCAGAGACACAAACATTAATATATCATTATATGTTTACAGTGCATCCGGAAAGTATTCACAGCGCTGTGAATACTTTCCGGATGCACTGTAAACATATACTTTTTCCTCATTTTTTATGTTACAGCCTTATTCCAAAATTGATTCATTTTTTTCCTCAAAATTCTACACACAACACCCCTATGATGACAATGTGATAAAAAAATTTTTGAACGTTTTACAAAAGTATTAAAAATAAAAAACTAAGAAATTGCATGTGCATAAGTATTCACAGCGTTTGCCATGAAGCTCAAAATTGAGCCCAGGTGCATCCTGTTTCCAGATTCTGAGATGTTTCTACAGCTTAATTGAAGTCCACCTGTGGTAAATTCAGTTGATTGGATATGATTTGGAAGGGCACACACCTGCCTATACAAGGTCCCGCAGTTGACAGTGCATGTCAGAGCACAAACCAAGCATGAAGTCAAAGGAACTGTCTGTAGACCTCCTAGACAGGATTGTCTCAAGGCTCAAATCTGGGGAAGGGTACAAAAAGATTTCTGCTGCTTTAGTGGCCTCCATCATCCATAAAATGGAAGAAGTTTGGAACCACCAGGACTCTTCCGAGAGCTGGCCGGCCATCTAAGCTAAGCGATCGAGAGAGAAGGGCCTTAATCATGGAGGTGGCTAAAAACCCAATGATCACTCTGTCAGAGCTCCAGCGTTCATCTGTGGAGAGAGGAGAACCTTCCAGAAGGACAAACATCTCTGCAGCACTCCACCGATCAGGCCTGTATGATAGAGTGGCCAGACAGAAGCCACTCCTGAGTGAAACAATATTTTTCCAACTTGTTTATATATATGTATATATACATATATAAATATATATGTATATATACATATATATGTACATATATTCCATATTTTTGTTTGTTTCTCTTTTTTATTGCTGTTGCTGATGGATGGGTCGATGCCAGAACTAGGATAACCAGGACTAGGAGGATCAGCAGTAAGATGACCGGATATACACCTACTGACATAACGGCTACTGGAAGACTACATTTAAAAATTTTGACAAATTTGTTGTATCTTTTGTATTTGTTTTATTTTATTGTATTTTTATGCTCTGGTAACATCCATTGCACTGTCTGTCCGTCCAGGGAGTGGATCCCTCTCCTGTGGTTCTCCCTAAGGTTTCTACCGCTTTTTTCCCTGTTAAAAGGGTTTTTTCCTCGGTAGTTTTTCCTTACCCGGGCTGAGGGTCTAAGGACAGAGGATGTTACCAACCCTGTAAAGCCCTATGTGACAAACTTGTTTTGTAAATCTGGGCTATATAAATAAAAATTGATTGATTGATTGATATACCAGTGGAAACACTTCAAACACTTTTTTCAAAACTTTTTCTCATGTAAAAAGACGTAAAAAGAGCCTGTAACTGTCACGTAGCAACTTCGACTGTCTGAAGCATTTGAACAGCCTCTCAGTGATGAGTCGGACCGGGCAAAAGCTAAAACTAAAGCAATAGCCATGTTCATAGCAAAAGACATGATGCCGTACAGTGTGATAGAGGGGGAAGGATTTTGTCATCTCATCAAAGTAATCGAGCCGCGGTATAAAATAACCCGCTGGCATTTCAACACCACTTTAATTCCAGACCTGTATGAGGAGATACGGGAGGAAATAGTCAAGGAATTGTCTGAAACAGCCCACCGAGCTCTCACAACAGATGGATGGACCTCTATGACCACTGAAAGTTACCTCACGGTGACTGCTCACTATTTTACTTTACGCAGTGGGAAATGAAAAGCTGCGTCTTGTAAACACACCTTATTTATGAGAGTCACACGAGTCAGCATCTCTCTGAAACACTGACAGACACAGTGGCAGAATTGAACCATTGCCTCACTTTTAAAAGAGTGAAATGTGTTTGATTTTTATGAAACATTTTGCATTGCGTGACAGTTTTGTTTTATTGATTTTTTAATATTACAGTGGCACTTAAAGTTTAAGTTAGAACTCTCGCTGTATGATTAAATGTATGGCACTTTAATTTCAAGTCAAACAATAAACCGTCATTCCTCACCCTCAGTGAAATATCCTACTGAACTGTGTTTGATTTTCATACAACATTTTATTCACTGCCTGCATTTTTGTTTTTAATATATATGCTATTACAGTGGCACCGTGTTCAGATAAGTCCAGATAATTTCAAGAGAAAATAAATAAATGAAAGGCATGTCCATGTTGAAATAATCTATGTCTTCCCTATATCACAATTCCACTTAGCTTTCCTTAGAGTTGGTTTCAATCATGTGCCTGAAATTCAAATCCATGATAACATTATACAAACTATTTTTTATTCTTAATACTGTATTAAACTATAGGGCTATCATATACTGAAGTATATGGAGTGTTAAAAATTTAAAAAAAAACAAAAAAAAAAACAGAACCGTACCAAACCGAAAACCATGACCTTAGACCGTGATACAAACCGAACCGTGAATTTGTGAACCGTGCCATCCCTAGTATATACGTATATATATATTCATATATATATATTTATATGTATTTAAATTATATATAGTGTGTGTGTGAGTTAAACCCAATTCACAGCAAACTGAAAAATAAAAATGATCACAGTCAGTTTTAGTCTTTAATTTAGGAAAAACTAGTGAATAAAATGGCATTTCTCCCAAGTTGTCTCAACAAAATAATTGACTTAATTAAATTGTCAATTAAATTATTGACTCAAGTGTGTCTTAACTGTGTTCTTTTAACAGTGTATTAAACCTCACAGATGTTGTCTCTTGCACACGTCTCAGCAGAGACACAGACATTAATACATCATATGTATGTTTATATTAGTGCTGTCTAAATGGACCTGTTAACCTAGATGAGTCCATCACCAGGTTTTGAAAAAATGAACACAACCACAGCAGTGAGTTCACCTGTTGGTCTGCAAACCTTGAGTCTGTAGTTGGAGCCCAGCAGGGACCACAGTCAGGCTGCTGTCCCCACACCTTCTCAGAGTACTGTAGTAATTCACTTTATGTTCAGGTTCATAAATATACAGTAAACAGGAAGAATGTCTTCTAGAGGTGGAAAATATGGAACAACCCAATCCACAGGGAGGAAAGACTGCTGTTTTCTACAGAGCTGGACAAGGAGACAGTCTTACCGTGGCTCTGTAGGTCCTGGTCCAGGACTGAAGTTCAGAGGCTGACAGCTGGGTCCCGGAGACTCAGCTCTGTCTCTGTCCTCTTTCTTCTCAGAAACATTCATCTTCTGACAAAAATAAAAATTGACTGTTACCTCAAAACAACAGAAAAATTTTAGTATTTCATTCCTTTTGATCAGGTTGACGTCACATTAGAGGCAGATCGACGGTTAATGTCTGTGATGAGAGTGAAACACGGAGAGACAGCTGAATGATCACAATGTCAAACGTCAACACTTATAATCTGATGGAGACACAATGGTCTGTTCTGTCAGATTGGAGCTGAATTCAATGAAAACTCACCTCTGTCCTGTCTTTGTTCTGCGCAGTTAAAATGGCGTAGGAGCAGGAGAAGAAAATAGTAGAAATACTTTTAAGGAGATAAGGAGAGACAGGTAAGGAGAGGAAGAGAATTTTAGAAATAATTTTTTCTAAAAATAATTTTAACAATTCTTAATCTGGTGAAAAAGTCATTTTCATCTGTACCTTACTTGTCTTCTCTTCTCAATTTTATCTTCTTATGTTACATAAGAATAACATGATAAATAATCTTTCTTAAAACAACACACAAACAAACACGGATTACTTCCTCATTGATCTGACGTGGTTTCAACACCTTAAAACTACCGTCTTGGCTCCGCCCTCCACTCCGTTCTGTTTAGCACTATCCAAGATATAAAATAATCAAACTGTCATAATGTTCTCTTTATGGGTTCTGTAGCAGAATGTTCTGCACATTGTTCTGTTCCGTGTTGTTGGAGCCGACCGTCTGAGAGAAGTGTCTCAGAGAGCTGCTCCAGTTCTGTGGTCCGACCTGTTTGACGGTCGGTGTGTCAAACAACAGCGCTGATTTAGTTTGTAAATAAACCACTTTCTAATAGAATAAACTGCTGCATCTGTTCTATTTTACCGCCGCTCTACAATGTTAACTAATGGCTAGCAGCGGTGCTAACGTCAGAAAGAGATTCTGTCCCCTTGTACGGGAGCAGCTGTCACCTGGATTCACATTATTATTATTATTATTATTACTGTATTATTATTTTTGGTTTTATTATTTTCACTTTCACTATCACAATATTAATCCTTCAGTTTCAATCCTTCCTTGTCAGACCACAGTAATTCAATGTATCAGAGATACTTGTTTGGTAGTTTTTAACATTCACTCCAGTTTGTGCTGCGTAGACTTCTGTGTACTGTGTACGACTTGACTTTTTCTGTGTATTTAAGCGCCCCCCTCTGGCTGGATGTACTACTGCATCTCTATGCCCTCGGTCTGGATTCGCGCCTTTTACTCTTCTATATATCTTTATGCTCAAACAGATATTATCAGCTTTCATTAGAAATGCAGCCGTAATAATAATAATAATAATAAACGTGTATTCATGGTACTCGCTGAACACTATTTTCTTGATTTTCTAAATAATTTTTCTTAAGTCAGCAGTGTCGTTCCATAATTAAAATCTGTTAAAATGCTCTGTTTCTTAATGTAACGGTTATCTTTCTAGTGTTTCTTCTCCCCGTTAAACTTATTCCTAAAAATATATCCAACTTGACAACGTTAAGAGATAGTCGACTCAATTTTTGCCAGGTTATACAATGCAGAAATAGGTCAATATGAGAGAAATTTTCGTTATTATATCATTTAATGACTGCTGGCGGTGCTAGTTGCTAACTGTGCTCTTTCTGGGGGAGCAGTTGTCTCCAGGACTCACATTATAATTATGACTTAAATAATTTATCCATCACTTTCAGTCATTTCTCCTTCAGACAACAGTTACAGTTTATATTCAATATATAAGTCATACTCACTCGGTAGTTTTGAACATTCACTCCTGTTCGTTTTAGATGTCGGTTATTTACATTAATAGACCTCGACTTTTTCTGAATACTTAAGCGCCCTCCTCTGGTTGTCTTTAGTACTGCAGCTGTATATTATCGGTCTGGATTCGCGCCTTTTAATCTGAGGTCTTTACTACGTTATGCTCAAAACACAGCTTAAAATATATTTGAAAGAATTATATAAACCACTGTGTGGACTTTAATATTGGGAAAAAAACAACATCTTGATGGTAAACGAGTATTCCAGACATTATTTGAGCATTATTTCAGGGCTTTAACTCCCAGAATGCCACTGCTTCCGGGAGGAGCCACTGGTGTCACGCACAGTAAATTCAGCAATGGTTAAATTTACCGGGATAGACCATGTACTCACGGGGGAGTTCCAGTGAAGTTTTGGACATAAACCCTCGCTGATCGATTGTGTGTCTTTCCTAAATACACGACTCTATATACTCGGTGCAGTGTTTCCCAACTTTTTTTTTCTGGGGACCAATATTTTAAAGTGAATTATTGACCATTGATGAACATTAATGAGGTTTTTTTTTATTACTAAACGAGAAATATCTGAACAGTTAGTTTGACTTAAGTGTTAAACAACGCAAAACAGTAATAGAACTAGAAAATGATGTGAACTCCTAGGGAATATGATGTAAGACAACCAAAAAATACTTTGGCAACCCACCTGATGACCGCTGTAGTTCTCAATGTGTCCAAAAGAGGGTGGTTTTGCCTTTGACCGGTGCTGATGTGCTCCAAGTCCACGGGTCTGGTCATTCTTTGTGGCTACAGTATTTTGTAACGTAACGCCAGAGGGACACTGGATGTGTGAAGAAAAATGACATGATCTTTGGTGAGACACAGATGCAGCTTCTGGTAAAGGAACAAAACGAAATTTTTAAATATGTGTTTCCTGCTGTTTCTTGCATTTTGACAATAATTTTTCCTTATTTTTTATTTTCTCTGCCTTGATTTGGTCTCACACGGGCCATTTTACTATGAACACGTGGGTTTTTTGGTTCCTGGTTGGGAAAGTAACTAAAGCAAGAATTTCCCAATCAGAACCCTATTTTAATACACTACACTCATAGTACAGTACAGTCATTTACAGGAAGCTCTTTAGCTCCTCGCTGCAGCCTCGCCCCTGATGTTCCTGTGGCACTGTGGTTCCAGCTGCACTGCTGACAGGCCTACGAAGCCCCAGCACCCGATCTCCGATGGATGGATGGTTGACATCCGGCCTGCCTCCTTGGACTCCATCGCCAGTTCAGTTTATTCAAGCAGCTTCAGCTCGTGGGTTCATCTGTTATACCTTCTTGTCATGGGACGGTCAGCTCAATGATGTGGACCACATCACCATGTCCGGCCTTAGGGTTATTTCCATGGTCTCTCTGGGAAAGACAAGGTGCTTATCAAGGTCCATGCAGATCTCCCACGCCTTTCCAGGAGTCAGCAGTGACCACATGGGCTTCCTCCCTTGTGGCTTCTGCTGGTTCTCACCTGATCGGATAAACGGGACACGTGGTGTGGGTTGGCTGCTCAAGCTGTTTGCAGTTGCTCTGTTTTTCTCCAGGTGCTCTGTCAGCTGGTTTTACATATACCTGTCAAACAGCTGACAAAGAATGTAATTCACTGTTCCAGGGAAGGTTTAACCCAGTTCAGAAACATACATTTTATGTTTGAACCAAAAACGTTAAAATACCTTCTCTATTCGGAACAAACTGATTGGCAAAAAAAATCTGGTTCAAATCCCTGACTGTAGCTACAGGTGGATCACTCCAATGAATGCTTTTTATAACTAACTAAATATGATTTATGATGACTACCTAATTTTAAAGAAACGAAACACCAAATGAAGATAAGCTTAACTTTTCATCGCAATTTTTAGAGTCTATTTATTCGTTGTCACGTTTGGACAGAGGTGCACCCATCAGTGCAATGGGCAGAAAGAAGACAGTCAGTGGAGAGTGATGTCAATAAAGGTGCCAGTGTGTCTACTGCAACTATCACCAGCCTCAGGCAGTAAACTACCAGAACCAGCAAGGCAAAAAACCCAGAGCCCCAAGAGAGGGTTAAAAAAAGCCACAGCAGTCTGTCTAATAACTGACAGCTGGACATCCCAAAACACCATATCCTTCTTGACATGAACTATCACTTTATGGTGTCCTGTCTTCTGGATTGTTTTGACTTCAGTGACAAACACACGTCTGAGAACTTAGCACAAGAGCTGCTTTAAACACCAAAAGAGTGGGATGTGACAAAGTGAAGGCAACAGTGGAAGCACAACAGCCACAAAGTGACTCAAATCTGCCCAACAACAGATGATGCCTGAGCTGAAGTCCAAACAAGAATGGATCACAAGGTGGAACTCCATCTTTCATAGGCTACAGTGGATTCTGGAGTCCAAGGAAGCAGTTATGAATGGACCTGTCAACCATCTGACTCAGGAGGAGCTGGAGATACTACAGGAGGCATCCACTGTTCTGGAGCCCTTTGAGCAAGTCACTGTGGAGATCTGCAGATTGGACCTGATCATAAATAATTATATACTGTTGGATTGAACTTGTTGTTTACTCTTTTAAGGCCACGTCACAGCAGAGAGTGACGGCTGAGCTCCAGACCAGAGCATCTACAGAGAGTTGGTGGTTTTCAATGACAACAGAGCAGTTGATGAAGTTCTTCAGAGAATAACTGCCACAGCAAGATCCAACCAACTCCACTGTCAGGAGACCAAGAGGGAGAAGAGGCAGAAGTAGAAGACGCAAATAAGCAACAAGGATCTGCTGTTTGGAGGTTCTTTGAGGACGAGCAAGTAGAGACACTTGGAAGGAATCCATCAGGTGATGCAATAATGGAAGTGAGATCCTACATTGATGAAGCCCTTTTACCAGAGAAGTGCAGACCCACTGAGATGGTGGGAGACCAAGGCTTCAATTTATCCATGTCTTACACGATCGAGGACACAGAGACTTTAGATTGTAGCAACATCAGTCTCCTCTGAGAGAATCTTCTCCAAAACAGGGCTCCTGCTCCTCAAAGCTGAGGCATTCGGTATTTCTAAAGGTCAACTTTTACTTTAATCTATAATCTGGATGTTCATTTTTGTTTTACAAATTTGAATTTATTCTATTGTGTGGTGGTTTGCAGTGTTTTTGTGTAGTTGCACTTTAAATCAGTTAAAAAAGAGAAAACTGAATATTTAAAGAGTTAAATGATTAATTGTAAATAGTTGCTTTTTGTGGAGCGAGTGAACAAATGAATATTTGTACAATAAACATAATTAAATTAAAACGTGTTTTTCACATTAGTAATTCATTTTGTGAATGAATAGAAATTCTTCTTCTTCTTCTTTTGGCTTCTCCTTTCTCCGGTGGACCGAATCTGTTTTTGGACACTCTAAGTTTTTTTTTTTTTGTTTTTGAATTTTCTCCTTGGTGGAGTCTCCTTTTGTTAACATTAAAAGAACTGTTTTTCCTTCCGATCTCCTTGTCTGCAATTGAGTCCGCAGCCGTTCAACGGGAACCCCCACTTTACAAATTCATTTTGTGAATAAATATAAATTCTTCTTTCGGCTTCTCCCTTTTTCAGGGCTTGCCAACAATTTATTTTGTTGTTTCTCATCTTGATTTGGCCAATGTTTCACGGATGCCCTTCCTGATGCAACACTCACCATTTAACGGTGCTCGGGACCGGCACTAAAAAAAAACTGGCTTGTGCCCCCTAGTGGCTGGTTTGTATAATTATATATTGTTGTTGATAATAAATTAATTAAAAGAGCAAAACTACTTGGAGAGCTGCTTGGAGGCCCAAGGAGTCGGCATTTTTTGTGAGCTCCCATCTAAATCAACATGGGAGGAAAAAGAACAAAAGACTGTCCATTTATTTCTTGTTTTGGACGGACGGATGGTCAATTGCAAAACCAGTTACCACCACAAGGGATGTGCACAAAGTTTGCCATGACGTAACATGGTAATCACTTTTCAAAACACATATTGCATTTCACTAAGATGAAAACAAACTGAAACAGACACGAGGTATTTGTACAAATAATTGCCTGTTTTGTTGAAATAGTGACCTGGGTAATTGACTACTTAGAAAGGTAATTTAGTTCTATTTAAACACCGTCAGAATGGAAATATGTCAACATGACAGGGAATAAATAGTCCCTGAATAGTCCTTCTTATCACTTTTCTGTAAGGTGAAGTTAACCTGGCATCAGTCTTGTACTTTTATGATTTTTGAAGATCTATTTAAAATCTTTTCATCGACCATAAAGGTAAGAACTGTTTTTTTCTCCCTGTAGCTTCTGTCCTCTGTGGTGGTTGGATTATTCTGGAGTTTGTTTCTTGAGGATGACTTGGTGCTAAATCAGAGTTGGATAAGTCTGTATTTAAGGAAACTCTGACATTCGAGTTTCAAGAAACTGGACAAACCAAGATGCTGACTTGGCTGCTGTGGCCAGATGAAAAAAAAAACGTACTCTGTGGCAGGTTGAAGGTCCTTCCGCCTTGAAGATCCTGTGCTGAGAAGAAATTGAGAAATTGAAATAAAGACTTTTGTTTCTATTAGTAATCCATAGTATTCCTGAATTCGATCTTGAGGCCAAACTATTTTTAGTTGTTCTCTTAGGTACGGGTCTAATCCAGTCTTTCTGTAACATCTGTGATGCTGAGAATGTATCTGAGGGAACAGGGTGCTGATGTGTGAGGGGCTAAAACAAACTTTTCCTGAACTGCAAACGCTAAGAGGCAACAGATAGTTATTGGCTTGGCTTCAGGTCAGCAGTGGAACTGGAATGTTATCAATCTGTCATCATTCTGTTTTATGACCTTTAATTAAGACAAGTCTAGTGCCGTCATAATACTCAAAGTTGACTGGAGTTCCACTTTGCTTCTTCTAGTTTGGCTCTGAAAATTCAGGACTTCTGACCATGGACTCCACGACTACTGACATAATTTCCCTCCGAGATGGTTTGATGGTCCAAGAATTCATAGACCAGAAGATCAATGAATCAGAGGTAACTAGAAGTTATCAGTACTGAAAGATTTCAGGGTGGATCACGGCACCAGTTGGAGAAACCAGGTCTCAATACAAGGTTTCTTCCGATCCACGGTCACAGCAGTGAATGACGCCGTTGAGTGGTCAATGCATTTAATATCAAGCACCCAAAAATACGCAATGTTTGGTCCAAAACAACAGAGTAAACAAAGGAGACTGGAGAAAGCTAAATCAAAGAACTAACAACACAAAGCAACCTCCTCTGGTTGAAACTTTCTTGATTTAAACTATTCTCAATTCTGTATGAAACATTTTTATACCTGTACGGGGGGAGTGGTTTCTCAACTTTGTGGGTGTCAATCACATGAGAATCCCAATGGGAAGAGAGGGGTTGGGTCCTTGGTGACCAATCACATATTTATATTGAAATTTCAGGGAGACAAAGGCCACAGGTGTTGTTGGGAAACACCAGGGGCTTGTCTGGGGTGTAGCAAAAGAAAGGAAGGAGAGAGGGTCTTTGAAATGTATATGTATGGCCAAATGTGAGGTAAAACCTACAATCCCAAAAGTAAAAAAACACTGAAACCTAACAGTACGAATATTATATGATTTTAATTTGTTTACATATTTCAATTGGAGCGAGGGCATTTATATCATCTGAGCCATCAATATAGACACACGCACTTTCTTTTTCACCAGAAAATCGGTGTTGACTGTGTAGGAATCAATTGTGGCCTGTGTTAAATTCTCCTCAGCCTCTGCCATGTCGTCAAAAATATGTAGCCCTCGAGCAGGAGATCAGATACTCGCATGGACAAATGCTATTTCATATTTCACATGATGATGGCAACACATCTGCTATGAAAGACATTGAATATCATGTAGCCATTTTGAAGACCTTTTTACACAGACAGTAAGTAACGTTTTCCTTTCAAGGAAAACAATTGATAAACCAGACAGTCATTCAAGTTCAGAAAACTATTTCATGTTGCAATACAAACAGAACACAGTCCTCAGTATTCGAGGCACATAAAAACATTTTGAATCAGCAACTTTTTTCACTGCAGACTGCAAAGGATGCCTTCTACATCTGTGACTTGGGGGAGTTGAAGAAGAAACACCTGCGGTGGGTAGAGGCCCTGCCTCGAGTCACGCCTTTTTACGCTGTAAAATGCAATAACAGACTGGAAATTGTCGAGAAGTTGGTGGAATTAGGAATCGGCTTTGACTGTGCAAGCGAGGTTTGTTTTTAATCAGATTTTATTGTTGAATGTTTTGGTTGTGCCTGTAATTGATAAAAGTATAAATATTTATTTGGTTTCAGAATGAGATACAACAGGTTTTGTCCCTCGGGGTGGATCCAAGTCGAATTATCTTTGCCAATCCCTGCAAACAAATGTCTCACATCAGCTATGCTTCCTCTCATGGGGTCCAGTTGATGACCTTTGATAGTGAAGAGGAACTCATAAAAGTGGCCCAGCATCATCCTACTGCCAAGTATGACCCTTCACTATCCTGTTTAATCCATTGTATTATGCTTTAAGTATATTACATTACATTTAGCAGACCAAAGGGACTTTGTTCTGCTAAGTGTAATGCGACGAAGATGGACAATCTTGCTTTTGTGGCAGCTGGTCAATTGCTCCACCATGTAGGAACCAGGATGGAGAATTACTAATGATCTTTATCAATGATGTAATGTTATTTAATAAGTTATGTTGTGCTAGATCCTTGCAGCGACAAGCAGCTAGTCCAGATTGATGAGCAGAGGAGTTCCACGTGGCCTTTTGAATTTGTTAAAGATCAGACCTGCTGCCTTGTTCTGGACTTTTTTAAGGAATTGCAGAGCAGGCTGGAAGACCAGATAGTAGGGCATTGGGGTAGAGGATATGGGATATGACTTGTATAAGTTGGAGAAGAGGTTGGAGTGGACAGAAGCCATGCGTGCACATTAACGCCCCAGTGAAGTAGTGTGGATAAGGCAGTGCTTCTCAAACTGTGGGGCTTCTCAGTTATTTTCTGTTGCGCCCCCCCCTAGCAAGAAGAAAGCAATTCGCGCCCTCCACCACCCACTCTCCGCCACAACCATAAATAATAGCATTTGTCGATAAAATAGTTCTAGGTACACCTCTGCATAACATTGTATCATTGTTAACAAAGAAAACAAAAGAAAGAGATATAGTTCAACTTACAAGAATAACTTTATTAACATTATTTATTAGTCTATAAAAAGAAAAGATTTTAAGTGCATCAATTTGCCTGAAACTCCGTCTTTCCTCGCCTTCCACTGTGGTCACAGTGAAGCCAAGCGCTACATATGCTTCGTCATATTTGCGCATCTTTGCTTTTTTGGTGACTTTCTTTTGACTCACTATCTTCGTTTCTCTTAACCTTTCTTTTCATCCCTGTTAAAAATTTCTTCATGTTGTCTAAGGGTTTGTTTTCTGCACTTCGCATCACCAGCTCGTTCCAAAACAAATCTACACCATAGAGATAATACACGCTGCGCACAATGGGCAATGAGAGCCCCACTGCCAACTACTGGAATGGATGTGCAATTACACTTTATTGTAGTACGGCGAAAAAAAGAATGTTCCCCAGGGTCACGCCTGCCCCCCTCAGCATCACACCACAGTTTGAGAAGAACTGCACTAGAATGATGTGGCTGCTCCAGTCACTGTGCGACTATTCGATAACTCCTATCTCCAGCATCTGCTTCAGCTCCGTCTGCACAACGTTGCGTTTGTGCATCAGAAGACGGTACGGCTGTCAACTCGCTGGCACACCAATCGTTTCTATGCGATATTGTATGAGAGTGATGCGTCGGCTTATCCCAGCTTGGACTGTCCTCCTGATTTAACTTCCAGATCATAAACTTCAGCGTCTTATTCAGCTGCTCCACCGGCCCGTCAGTCTGAGGGTGGTAGAAGCGGTCCTAATAGACTTGATGCATAATAATCTGTTTAGTTCTTTCAGGGTTCGTGACATAAAGGATGTTCCGTGATCTGTCAGAATCTCTTTCAGGGACCCGTGAGATGATTCAGAGAAGCACATCGGCAACATTCCTTTCAGAGAGAAGCGCCATGTCTTCTGGATATCTCATGGCGTAGTCTATCACTACCAGAACAAACCGGTGCACTGCGGTGAAACGGCCCGATGAGGTCCATTCCGATACGTTCAAACAGGACCTCCATCAGTGGTAGTGCCCGTAGTGCTGCACGCAGTGTGGTGGGCGGGTTTACCCTCAGAGCCGGTGGCAGCGGCTGTTGTTCCCGCGCTCAGGACTGTGCCTACATTATCTTTTGCAGATGACCAGGAACAGTCCCCTAATAAACTGTGGAACCCCGGCCAATCGGTCTCTCACACCACAGAGTGTGCCAGCTGGGAGCTGACCACGTACTGGACGCCCTACTTCTCACCCTTATATTGGACACAAATGGATGTTACAGGGTACCGGTGAACATCCCCGTAAACACACTTCAGCTTCACCACAGTCCCGTCAACCAAAGCCCCCGGTTGAATCGGGTTCTCATGTATCAGAGACTGCTGACAGCTTGAATCCTTAATCGCCTGATATATACACCCCTGGAGCCTAAATGGAGCGCTGTTGTTCTTCTACTTGATCTCTCCTCGTTGCAGTGTACACAAATACAGTAAAGCTGGAGCTCAGAATGTTAATCCGGGTCGTTCTGCGTTCCATGAAACGGTCACGACGGCGTTAAACACGTAGCACAAAACCAAAACTGTGTCCATGAGTCTGAGGTAGCAAGGCAATTGTGGCTTTCAATCAGGGGAGGGGCGC
>JAFBJS010004933.1:60606-77159 GCA_016785265.1 Paraplagusia blochii
GTACAGAGCCTTGTGGAACTCCGCAATCAACTCTAGTGTGTACAGAGGAGTCCTCGTTTATTTGAACAAATTGGAACCTATCTGTTAGATAGGATTTAAACCAAACAAGTGCAGTTCCTTTGATCCCAACATCATACTCTAGCCTATGAAGTAGGATCTTATGGTCAATAGTGTCAAATGCTGCACTGAGATCCAGTAGGACCAGCAGGGACACAAGTCCTTTTTCAGATCATGTAAATGATCACACAATTGTGCAACCACAACTTTCTCCAAGATTTTGGAGATAAATGGAAGATTAGAAATTGGTCTGTAATTTGAAAGAACATTAGCATCAAGGGTAGGTTTTTTAAGTAAGGGTTTAATTACTGCTACTTTAAAGGCCTGAGGAACATAACCACTTAGAAGAGAAATATTAATTTGATTTAATGTAATATCACCAAGCTGTGACAGACAGTCTTTAAAGAGTATGGTTGGTATGGGGTCCAATTGACAAGTAGTGGGTTTGGAAGAGGAAACCAGTGAGGTCAACTCTGAGAGGGTTATGGGACTAAATTCTTCTAAGGGGAAAATTGGGGCCACCACTGGTTTTATTATTTGTGGAGGTACATTCTCAGATTGAATGGGGAGAAGCAGGTCAATTCTATCTCTGATCTTTTTAATTTTATCATTAAAAAATGTGTTAAAGTTGTCACTAGTCAGAGATAGAGGGATCGATGGATTTACAGCTCTATGGTTCTCTGTCAGTTTGGCGACAGTGCTGAACAGGAACCTGGGGTTGTTTTTATTATTTTCAATCAGCTCTGCATAATAAGCGGTCCTAGCATGTCTGAGGGCTTTTCTGTGCATGCCAAAGCTGTTCCTCCACATGACATAGTTATCATCATTGTGTGTGGAACGCCATTACCTTTCTAATTTCCGTGTTTCGAGCTTTAAGGCCCGGGTTTGGGTATTGAACCACGGAGCTAATTTCTTATTAGAAATGGTCCTCTTTTTGAGAGGGGCACCAGTGTTTAGCACTGTTTGTAGAGCCGAGTTTGTATTATCAACTAAATTATTTAACTGTGAGGGGGAGAAAATTTTGCAATTTTCCTCTGGGTAACTGAGACATGACTGGAGGGCAGGTGGGAGCTGTTCTTTAAATTGTGTGACCAAACTGTCTGACAAACAGTGACTGTAATAATATTGCTGATTAGGTTTTGTAACATTTCGAATATTAATTTCAAAAGACAGCATACAGTGGTCGGATATCAATGGGTTGTGGTCAAATATTTCCAAATTCTGGATTTCAATTCCATACGCTAAGATAAGATCAAGCGTGTGGTTATGATGATGGGTTGGTTTGTTGACCACTTGGTTGAAGCCAAATGAGTCGAGGACTGATGAGAAAGCTAAGCTAAGGTTATCGTTAGGAACATCTACATGAATATTAAAATCACCTACTGTGATGATTTTATTGGAGCACAGAACCAACTCTGCTAGAAATTCTGGGAATTCGCTTAGGAATTCTGAATATGGGGAGGGTGGGCGATAAAGAATTGTAAAGAGGGGATGATTTATTGAATTTGTAGCCGGATCTAAAGAACTAAGAACACGGTACTCAAATGATTTATAAGTTCCTATAGGCCGAGGGTTAAGTGGGATATTACGATTAAAAATTGCAGCGACTCCTCCACCTCTGCCTTGTCCTCTCGGGATCTGGGCATTTGAATGGGTGGGGGGTGTTGCTTCATTAATTGTAACAAAATCGTCTGATTTAAGCCATGTCTCAGATAAAAAGAGTAGATCAAAAGCATGATCATTGATCAAATCATTTATTAATAAGGATTTATTTTTTAAGGATCTAATATTTAACAGACCGCACCTAATCATTGTGTTTGTCCCTGTTTCTGTTTTATGTGTCGATGGTGAAATTTTAATTTTAATGAGGTTGGTATGATCTACCTCTCTCCTGTTTCTCCGTATGAATTTATTATTTGAAGCCCTAATTGTTGGTATAATGTTGACCTTCAATGGGAGTTCAACATTATCCGTTTGGGGTGACATGCCAGCAGGAAGCTGATTCACAGAGACGTGTGTAAGACGACAACTCTGTCTGCTGGTCTGGACGTTTTGAGGTCATGTGGTTTTTATTAAAATTTCTGATATATTCATGGAAATGAATTTAGCTCCATCCAGGGTGGGGTGGATGCCATCCCTCCACATCAGACCAGGTTTGCTCCTAAAACTCTGCCAATTGTCTATGAAGCCCACATTATTAGCAGGACACCACCTTGACAACCACCTGTTGAATGATGACATACGGCTGAACATGTCGTGTTTGGTAGGGGACCAGAGAAAAATACGGAGTCCGAAATCGTTTTGGCAAACGCACACACCGACTCAACACTAGTTTTTGTGACTTCCGACTGACGAAGCCGGATGTCATTACTGCCGACATGAATTATAATTTTGTTAAACATATGTTTATTTTTAGCCAGCAGTTTCAAATTGGACTATAGCCCGCTCTGGCCCCTGGAACGCATTTAATTTTGGTTGCTGGTGCCGTCAACTTGGCATTTCTTAAAACAGAATCGCCAATAATAACGAATTGCGTGTATGAACCCGTTGGTGGCGAACCGGGGGCTTCGGAAAGCTATATAATATATATAATAAAACATACAATCTTTCGGGGTCCGTTACATGCACGACGTTCCCTGGTCTGTCCCCAGGCACTAAGGTGACACAGCCTGGTGAGGTCCATACCTATCCGCTCGAACAAAACCTACATTAGTGGCCGTGGCGGCATTGGTGCTCGTGGTGTAGTGGGTGGATTTACTCTCTGTCACTTAGGGCATGACGCACAGAAATGGTGCAGATCACCCCAAATGCCAGGCCAATAAACGGATCTGTCTCTCCAGCCATTTGCTGCCAATGAGGCCGCCTGGAGAATCAGCTCCCGAGAATCAGCGGCTTCTCAGCACCAGCAGCTGCGCACATTCGTCACTGCCCCATATGTCCTGGTACACCCAGTAAAACCAGTCCCTGATCATTGCAAAATGTGGAAAGGACAGCACAGATCCCAACCTCACTTGTTGGACATCCAGCCACCTGGTTGAAGTGTCAAAAATCTAAAGGGGTTGAAAACCAGGGCGCACTGAGTCGCTTGCCTCCGCTCTACAGCACCCTCTGATCTAGTGACCACATTTGAGGACAAAACCCACGCCGGTTACAGGGTTAGAGGGTTGGGCTGCCCTCTGTTGATGGGGGTCCCCAAAGAACAGACGCAACAGGTGAACAACCCCCCCCCATCATCTGAGCCAATGCTGCGAGCTGCTGGACTGTCACTGTGTCCAGGTAACTTTGGGGCACCAATGTAACATGTAAGTCCTCCCTGGACACAATCACACTGACTCTAGATGCCAGTTTAACACACTTTAACACACAACTAATAACTCTCAACGCTCTGGTGGCACAGCTGCTGTGTGTTGTCTGTTCTTCCCTCTCTTACCCCGTCTTAAGTTTTTGCCCTCAGACTTGGGTTTGTTGTGTCTCTGTCCATTCAACCTGTGTCCCCCTTCTCTAAGCTCCCGGCTCCTACTAACACTGCACTGATGCACATGAGTCGCCACTCCTGAGTGTTCTCTGCTGCTGCTGACCTCTATCCTCTGCCCCACCCCCACATGAGCAAAGATGGATGAAGGGTAATAAAACCAAGTTAGTGGGGGTTTGTTTATTTCATGGATTTCCAAAACCTTACATTTATATAATTTTACTTATTTAAGTCCCACTCTGCTCAATGAGCCAACCATTGACTTCAAGGTATCATGTAATTTACATGATACCAATAACTGAAATTGTTGAAACTCAGAAAAAAATCATATTATTATTAGTTTGTTATATATACATTTGCTGTACATTATATTCTACATTATATTACTGTATATTATTGTACATTAAAACCACTAACCAACTCACTACTCACATTTACAAAGCCACAAACCTTTACGACCCAAGTCTATAGAGATTATATTTAAATCATAAACTCATTACAGAAGCAGAAAGATTGACATCCTTCTGCTGACACAATTCTACAACAACCCCCCTTTCACAGGTATGCAGTTTGAGGTTTTATGCCAGGTCTCCCCTGTAGTCGGTTAGAACTGAGGAAGCCTCTTGGATGAGAGGTGAAACATCTTCAAGAAACCTACTATGTCCAGTTGGTCTCAAAGTAACTCATTTTGGATTGAATTACCTGGATGACTGAGAATCTACACAGACATATAGGAAGACATTATGGGTGTATCAGTACACTACTTCCACTCATTTTAGTTACTTGACATCAGAATCCTGAGGGCGCCCTGTTGGCGAGGCCTGGGACTGCAGTCCCTTTAGCCCATTCTGTTAATCTGGCCTTGTCAAAGACAAGTGTTCTGAACACCTCCACCTGCCCTGCAGTCCTCCAACCTCACACTCTCCAAAGCAGCGGTGCTTACCATCAATCTGAAAGATCACTTTGTATCTCAGAGACAGGCTGATAAGTACAATAGATATTTATAGAGAAGAACTGAAAGGTGGATATTACTTTATTTAGAACTACAGTGTTTTTATATAAACGTCAAAAGGACAGAAAATACAGAGTAATGTTTTGGTTTTTTTCCCATCATGCTTTGACTTAAACCCCAGATGAAAAAAATAAAATGATAATGACTTTAATTATTGACAACACAAAGTCCAAAAAGTCCCAAAGTGTTTCTCAGAAATCCTGCCTCACTGCTCTCCTCTCTAGGCTCCAAAAATCATGTCTGAAGATTAGAGTGAGAACAGTGATTGGTGTCTGAATATTAGAGTGAGAACAGTGATTGGTTCTTATCAGGTCACATGGTTTGACTGAGTCTGACTCTGAGCAAAGGTGAGTTTGTGCTTTGGTCAGTTCTACATGTTGACACAGAGAACATTCCTGAAGATCTGAAGGTTCCTTCTTGTTTCTGGCTCCACTGCATTGACAACATGATCTTCATGAGGTTCAGGACATCCACCTGTGGAGAGAAGACAACAGACACCAGAGGAGACAGATCAGGGTCACATCCAGGTCAAAGAGCAGCAGAGACCTGGGTCCAGTCCAGAGCAGAGGAGCAGCAGCTTCATCTGCAGTGAAGTTGGACTGGAATGATGAAGATTTCCTCTCACTGTTATCACTTGACTTCACTTTGACTCTTCAGACTTTTACAGTCAGGACTGGAAACAGTTGATTGGATCTGAACCTTTTTACAACATCTTCATTAATATTTGTTCACATCTGCACAAGGTTGAACTTTGAGGATAAAAAGTGATGACAGAACAATAGTGAGGAGAAGATGAGACTTTATACTGACTTCAGATCCTCCAGTCTGTAGTTTGGACTCTTCACTAGACCAGATAGAACCTTCACTGATGATTCATGAAGGTTGTTACACCTCAGGTCCAGTTCCCTCAGATGGGAGGGGTTGGACTTCAGAGCTGAGCCCAGAGAAGAACAGCTGATCTCTGACAACCTGCATTCCTGCAAACTGAATAAAGAGGAAAAGACAAAGTGAAAAGTTGACTTTCTGGAATTTAGCAGATTATTAAACATTTATTTCAGATATTTATTATTAGATCAGCTAGTCCAGATTATAATATAAATCTGTAGATTAGATCAGATTGGATCAGAACCCTGGAGGTTAGATTAGATTAGATTATCAGTTGGTGTCCTGTCCTCAGAGTTGTCCTATTCTTTGTCAAACTGAAGATAGTTGTTGAAGCTAACGTCCAGTTGTTTGTAGAAACACTAAACCCAACATTTCAGTCATCAGCAGAGTTCACATTCCAACTTCAATTCTCCACAGAATTGTTTTCCAGGACAATGGTGTCTAAACAATCTCCACAGTGTGAGTCAGTCAAAACTTTGAGCTCCACCATACAGAGGATGGAATAAACCTCCACAGGTGATGATACAGTGTGAGGAGAACTCTACACTGTTCTAGGTCTAGAGACCAGAGTGCTGACTTTAACACAGATCCTCAAAACTACAGAACAGAGTTCTCACTCTGAGGTGTTTGCTGAGAGTTGATGAAGAGGAAAAGTTGTGAAGAATGAAGGAAAAACAGTTGAAGCAACAGTTGACTCTTTGTTGACTTGAAGGAGTTTCTGGATTAGATCAATTCAGATTAGAGTTCAGATATGATTTGATCAACTTAGATTCCATTCAGTTTGTTTGGAACCTTTTCTGTAGATTACATCAGATTATTACAGTAGATATTAGTGTTTTCTCTTTAAACTATTTGTATCAGTTAGGATTACATTAAATGAGATTAGTTTATGGTCTTTTCAGATTAGTCCAATAGTAGAAGTAGAATTATCTTAGTGTTTAACTTTGACTGAGGCAGTTGGAGATGGAGGTGAAATCAGATCAGATTAGTTCAGTTCAGATCAGATTCTATTCTGCTGGAAACACACTTCACTCAGCAGATTATAATCCAACAAACCAGTGGAGCAGTGGTGGAAATTCTGTCAGTAAATCAGAACAAGAGTCCATTTTTATTCCAGTGAATCCAAAAACACTTTGATCCATTTGAGAGAAGACAGAGTGGAAACAATCAGAGTTTGGAACCAGAATTCATTCATTTAGAATCAGTGGTTCATCTGAGTGTGAAGATAAATCAGTTTCACTGAGACATTGACAACAGTAACAGTCAGTGAACTCACCTCAGAGACTCCAGTTGACAGAGTGGACTCTGAAGAAAACCACACAGAACCTCCTGAATCATGAAGGTTGTTAGAGCTCAGGTCCAGTTTCCTCAGATGGGAGGGGTTGGACTTCAGAGCTGAGACCAGAGAAGAACAGCTGATCTCTGACAAACTGCAGAACTTCAACCTGATTAAAGAAGAAAAGACAAAGAGAAAAGTTGACTTTCTTGAATTTAGTGGATTATTAAACATTTATTACAGATATTTATTATTAGATCAGCTATGATTTAGATCAGTTCAGATTAGAGTGAGAGGATCAGAACATTGTACAGTGATAGGGAAAAGGTTTTTGGACGTCTTGAAATTTTTGCATAATCTGAAATAGTATGATGAAATATTGTATAAATATCCTTTCTGTGTGTCCAAAGACGTGGCTGCATTGAACAGACAAACAAATACCTATGATTTTTTTTATTTATTGTTTTCATGAAAATCAATCAACAATAAATTCTTGACAGTTTCTAAATGTCCGTTCTCAATATTGTCAGAAATAAATGACTGAAAAAATTGAACCAAAAATAAATCAACCATCACATCATTACATTAATATTTAGTAGTTCTGCCATTAGCACCAGTAGAGCTGATGGAGTGTCTGAAAACCTTCCACCACTGTAGATTAAATGAGATTAGATTATCAGCTGTTGTAGGAGACTCTTTGTTAACTTGTTTTCTGTTGTAGATTAGATTAGATCAGATTAGGAAGGAATAGAGTTCAGAAATCATTTGATCAGATCAGACTAAGTCAAATTATATTCAGTTAGTTTTTAGATTAGGTCTGATTAATTAGACTATAGTAGATAATATTTTGTAGTTATAAAAAACTGATCCAGAAGTCTTGGTAACACATTCATCTTGATTATTTCCATTTTGGTGCCAAAGTCTAATGTGAGTGTGGACCATTGGTCAGAAAACCACTGCACTGTGAGGCAACTGTCCTCTGGCCTCATGTCGTGGCAGGAGAACTCTGAGAAACTAAAGGTAGATCTGGTTGGACTGTATCGTCCACCAAAGGTGAGGGAAGAATGGAAATTCCCCAGACAGTTTCTCAGCTTTTTGGCCCAGAAGGATCTGATTGAAACTGTCCCTGAGGAGACAAAGTTCCTCCAGCTGCTGCTCACTGGGCCAGAGACTAGAGCATGGGTGGAGCGGTCACTGTCCACATTGAAAAGACTGAAAACATACAGTGGGGACAGGAGTGATCAGGGACTCAAGGTTGCTGTTTATTTATATTCTTGCCCAGTTGGAGTGATACAGCAAGATACATATATTTTTTAAATGTTTTTTTTGTAATTATAGATTTTTCTGGACTTTAAAATGGTCCAGAAATGATCATGATACTTTATTATGGAATTATTTCAGTGTGTTTTGTCCCATGTGTCAGTGTGTCATAGTGTGAAAAACTGAACAAACTCAAATCCCAGTTGTCCAGACAGCAGCCATTTTTCTCTCCTATGACCACAAAACCAAAGGCCACCACTGAAGCTTCATTCCAGGTGCGTAATGTTATTGTTAAAAATAATCAGTCTTTTCAAGACGGATTGTAAAAGAAGCATTTGTTGAAGCAGCTGATTTCTTGTTTCTTAATCTGAAATATTGTCTCTCCAGGCCTGCAGGCCTTGGGTTCTAGAGATCGTTGTTGCTATGATTTGGCACTGTAAATAAATATAGCTGAGTTGAGTTGAGCTTTCAATGAATACAGTTACACAGTGCTCTGAGGCAGAGAATTTAACCTATGGACTCAGGCAGGATATTGTCCTTTTAAAAACTTGAATGGATTGGTCACCAAGTCAGGGAGAGTGCTGATTTTCCAAACTGCACTGTATAATAAATTAACAAGGAAAGAAAGGAGAAAGATGGAAAAACAAACTCCTTCTCATTGTGACATTGTGATTCACACCACTGCACACAAAGACACGTGAGCTCTGTATTTAACCAATCACAAAAGTGAACAGTGGGGAACTTTGAGCACCCAGGGAACAGTTCATTCATTTAGAATCAGTGGTTCATCTGAGTGTGAAGATGAATCAGCTTCACTGAGACATTGACAACAGTAACAGTCAGTGAACTCACAACAGAGACTCCAGTTGACAGAGTGGACTCTGAAGAAAACCACACAGAACCTTCACTCCTGAATCAAGAAGGTAGTTAGAGCTCAGGTCCAGTTTCCTCAGATGGGAGGGGTTGGACTTCAGAGCTGAGAGCAGAGAAGAACAGCTGATCTCTGACAACCTGCAGTTCACCAACCTGAATAAAGAAGAAAAGACAAAGAGAAAAGTTGACGTTCTTGAATTTTGTGGATTATTAAACATTATTTCAGATATTTATTATTAGATCAGCTATAATGGAATAGAATTAAATCAGACCAGACTATAATATCAGTTCAGTTCAGATTATACTGGATTAGAACACTCAACATTAGATTAGGTTAGATTAGCAGCTGGTGCAGCAGACTTGTTGTTAGCATAGTTGTTTTTAACAGATTATATATCTGTTAATATATCATATTAGGTCAGATTAGGTCAGATAACTTCACAGAAAAGAGCAGCAGGCCAAGAGTTATGAAGTGGCTGAGACGTTTGCTGAGAACTTTTCCTCTGGAAAGACTGATGTTCAGACTAAAAGGAAAACTGGACGTGTTTGAAAGGAAATGGAAATGTTGAATATGTTGGTTAAAAAGACTGACAAAACAAATGACAAGGAGCAGGAACAGGGAGTTTATCAACCTCTAACAGGAGTCATTTGTTTTAATAGCCATGAGGCTGCAGAATCATCAACCTGTGGACAAAATGTTTTTGGCTGAGAAGATGATCTTTATTGTTTCTGTTTGGATGAAGTGTTTGATTAGATTTCTCTTCATCACTCTAACAAAGCTGCACCAGGGGTTGAGAACCTTTCTAACAGAGAGAAGATGTCAGTCAGAGCCATACAATACAACTTTACAGTCAATCATTAGACCACTCTGCTGTTTTCTTCAATTCCTGGTTCATTTTAATGCCTGATTTCACTAAAGGTCAATTGGTTTGGAAATCACTAAAGTTCTTTCATCAACAGCTATGACATTGTACTGACAGTATTTTTAGACATTCACTGTTTTCCTGTTCATTGTGCTCTAATCATTTTTCCATGACTGTATGTGTAAAATTTTCAACCAGACAAATAATTTCACAGTACAATTAGTCTCATCCATAAAAGAGTTTTCTTTTCATTATTGTGACTTCTGCTGCTGCTGCATGGTTCATATATGATTGGCTCCAGATGAAAAAAAGCAAGGTTTGGATTAAAACGTGTAACAGAGAAGGGCGCTAGAGAGTCAAGACCCCGTAGGCTTTCCCCTATACCTCCAGCATGGCTTGATTAACACCAATTTTAACTAGATTTCCTCCTACACGCCATTTCACACAAGTGTTACAAATCTCAAAGCAAGTATATTCTCTGTGGTGTTTCTACTCATTGGTGCCATGATAAACCACAAGTAAAGAGTCCTCTTGAAAATAAAGACGATGGGGCTAATGCTAAGGATGCTACGGATGTTAACATCACTGTAAGGAGCCAAGCTACAATAATGGGAGCTATTAACTCTAGTTACGGGATGTGTCGAGGCTTTGAAGGGTGTGTTAAGCAGAGAAGGGGGCGTTTCCACCAAGCGCGTGTCGAGGCTTGCTTCATTTAGAGGAGGGGCCAAAATCATGATGTCCGAAAACTCGCTGCCCGACTGTGTCACATGACTGCTTCGGAAAGTGGTTCAGGTGAGATGAAGTGGTTCATGAGGCTTCAACCGCCTGGCTTCATGTCTTGAAGCATCATGTGCTCCTGATACCATCTACTGCCGAAGTGTATAATCGTAGGCAACTCTATCTGAAGCACAGAAACCGCAACTCTCCTTCAAAAACCCACATTTTGATCGGGGCTTGAGGGATTTGTATATCTGTAAAACATCACGGAAAAATCTGAACCATTTCCCAAAGCATTGACGTGATACTGCCGGGCAGCGAGGCTTCGGATGTCATGATTTTGGCCCCTTCCCTAAACAAAGTCTCAGTACGCGCTTCACGATAACGCCCCCTTCTTTGCTCGACACACGTTTAAAAGCCTCGGAACATCCTGTAACATCAGTAGTTTAGAGTTTGGAGGTTTTTGAAGGAGAGTTGCAGTCAATTGAGAGTTTGTATGGCGTTTACATAGATTGGAGATAGTTTGTCAAGTCTAGGAGAGATATATTGTATCACCTGTAATAATGATATTACCATTTGGTCAAATTTACACACACAGAATACATTCCAAAATGTCAATACATACATGTGATAATTTTTGTACCGAATTGTTTCTAAAATTAATATCATAATATTAAATTATAATAAATTTGTCTTTTGTCTAATAAATACTTACATCTTGTATCTGAAACATTAACATGACAAATGCAAGTATCAATGTATGTATACATTTCTCTTGTATTTCAAATAGGAAATATAATGAATAGATAAATACAGTAAGTATTAACTGGTTGTATATTGATTAAACATAGTCTATTTCAATAATGTTTAACTGTTACCAAAAAATGTAACCAATCAAAAATGATTGTATGACAATTGCCGTGATGATTGCTATGACAATTAGTGAATAAAATAGCAAAGTAGCAACAAGTATAATAGAAAGATGATGAACAATCGCTCAATATTTCAAGTCTACAAATAGATCACCAGAAAAAAAATTATGATGACAATTAACATATTTGTAGTTCATATTTATATGCTGATAATATTTTCAGTCGAGTTGAAAATGTCAACATCAATTTACTACTTGTACCCTACTTCAGATGCATTGGCCTTGCATATACTATTTGATAAACAATCATCGGCGAAAATAGATAAATTGAATAAAAAGTAAGTAGACCTACCTCTGAATGAACCTGTCTGTCAGCTACAGTGGTGAGTGGTTGCGACTGCAGGCTCTGTGAAATGCTAGGTCTAGTTGGACCTGCTAAAGTTCCCCAGTGTGTCGTGTCAACAGTGTTATCAGAACTTGCAGATGACAATTTCGCAAAAGCAGATCCCAAAGAATAATTACTCCCACAAAGTCCTAGGTTTTCTGAATGCTTCTTCCCTTTAGATGCGTGATCTATTAGTGCTACACAACCACGAGAACCATAGTTTATCACTGCAGTAAACACAAAATGCCTTGCCGGGCAAGTTGCACTTCTTCAAAAACTGGTGTCTCGCTTATTTCCTTGATTTTCTTTCCAATTTTCACTGTCACTTTTCGTTTGAGCCATTCCCAGCGGAACTTATTCTTAACGTCTCTTTCAATTTGATGAAATGAAATAAAACGTGCATTCCCATTGGTGGATTCTATATTTAGTAGCCAATCACAGCTCTGTTTACAAAATGCCACATAAGTTTAACTTCCGGCTTTAGCGAGAACGTTCAAGATAGATAAACATAATTTTTTCGGCACAATTTTTACACGAAATTGACCGTATCCTTGGTGACAGCAATAAATATAGGTACCTCACCGAGCTAAAATTTTCTCAACGGATTTCACAAAAATGACCAAATTAATTTTCAAATCGGCGGATTTCCGTATCTGGCAACATCACTACTTGTTAGTGTTTTTGGTTAGTTGGTATCTGTTACCTTATGGTGTCTGCTCCCTGTTTTGTTTTGTTTTTTCCCAATTTCTGCTTTTTGCTTTGCTGTTTTGCTGCTATTGCAGTAGCAGCAGTAGCAGCAGTAGCAGCGAGCAGAGGAGCTTTGGATCACAAACACCTTGGCAGTGTAAGTTGGTTTTTTGATCTTTCTTCTTACCTCCTACATTCTGTTTCTTTATCTCCCGCCCCGGCCTAGTGTTAGATGTGCTAATTTGTTTTTAGCCTCAACAAGTTGCCATGGCCTCTGCTTCTCCCTCACTTGCTACTCTGTCCTGCTCAGTCTGCCACATGTTTAGTTATTCTCCTGCCTCCTTTAGAGAAGATAATACATGTAAAAACTGTAGCTTATTGGTAAGATTGGAGGCCTGGCTGAATGATATCGAATCCTGTGTTGTTCCCCTGATTACCTCGTTCCTGATCCTGTCCATCCTTGTTACCCCCTCTTTAACTCTGCCACCTTCAGCTCTCCCTCTTGTCTTCTACCTATTCCTAATGTCTCTAGTCCATACATCATGGCTGGTCTCGCCACTGTTCTGTAAACCTTTCCCTTGACCTTAGCTGACACCCTTCTATCACATATCACTCCAGAGACCTTTCTCCAGTTGTTCCATCCTGCCTGTACTCTATTCTTTACTTCTCTTCCACAGTATCCACTGCTCTGGACAGTTGAGCCTAAGTATCTGAACACCTCCACCTCCTCCACCTCTGCTCCTTGTAATCTCACCACTCCACTGTTCCCCTATTCATTCACACACATGTACTCGGTCTTGCTACGACTGACTTTCATTCCTCTTCTCTCCAGTGCAAACTGCCAGTGCAATGACATACGACTTCGCCAATCGGAAATTACTAAATTAAGCATAGACTCTGTATGTTCAGTAGCTATCTGACACAGTAGTTTTCTCTGGCCCCTACCCCAATTTGGCTAATGATGAAATGTTTGCGGCTGGCTGTCGAGGTGGTGTCCCTTAAATGGTGTAGGCTTTATTAACAATTGGTGGATTTTCTCAGGTAAGCCTGGTCTCATTAGGAGAGACTGCATCCATCCCACGTTAGAAGGAGCAGCTCTGTTGTCTAATAACCTAGTCTGTAGCCAAGTGCATTGGTTCACCACCCACTTGACTAAAAACTGAGAGCAGGTGGCAGAGATGTAGTTTAAGTCACTTCTCTGTGCTTCCCTCTGACCTTCTGCCCTCTCACTACCCTATAGAGACTGTGTCTGTCCCCCGTCTGTAAAAACAAGTAGCAGAGGAGCTACTCTCAGCAATCTTATTAAAATTAGTACCTCCTCTACTTTACTCCACGACAGGAGAATTAAATGTGGATTACTTAATATCTGCTCCTTGTCCTCCAAAGCCATCCTTGTAAATGAACTAATTTCTGATAATAGCATTGATGTTCTGTGCCTCTCAGAGACTTGGTTGTGCGATGGTGAGTTTATTAGTATAAATGAGGCCTCTCCTCCTAGTCATTTAAACTTTCATGTCCCACGAGGTTCTGGCCGTGGAGGTGGGGTGTGGCCATCTATGATCGTACTCTGCCAATCACCCCTAAATCTGGGAGCATCTATAATTCTTTTGAAAATCTTGTATTTAGTCTGTCCCACCAAAGTGGGAAGACAGTTTTAATTGGCGTAGTTTATCGTCCACCCGGCCCTTACTCTGACTTTCTCTCAGAATTTCCAGAGTTTCTTTTAGATCTAGTCCTCAAAACAGATAAGGTGGTTATTGTTGGGGATTTTAATATTCATGTAGATATGGAAACCAATAGTTGTAGCGCTGCATTTATGTCAGTTATAGAATCCATTGGTTTTCCTCAGTGTGTGCATGGTCCAACACACAGTCATAACCATACCTTAGACCAGGGGTGGGCAAACTTTTTGACCTGCGGGCCACAATTTCTCCTAATATTGGACACAGGGCCGAGTCAAGAGCAGAGAGATGGAGCGTTCGTGTAAGCTAAGATAAATGGCAAGTAAAAGTCATGTATCAAACCCAAAATACTACATTTCTAATAGCCTTTATTATGTCATCTACTGGGGAAACGCAGGCATTGTAGGGAAAAGTCGGAAGTTTAATTATAACATAAATAAATTATTTAATTTAGACAGGTATGGCGGGCCGCATAAATAGGCTCAAAGGGCCGCATGTGGCCCCTGGGCCTTAGTTTGCCCACCCCTGCCTTAGACCTTATCTTAGCTTATGGTGTTGAAATTGAACACCTTATTATTACTCCTCACAACCCGTCTATCTGACCACTCATTAATTGTATTTGACTTTCTACTCGTGGAGCTTAGTAAAGTAAAGAAATGCATTGGTTAAGTCAGTTAACTGACAATATTATTTCTGATTTTAAGGAGGAGGTTCCATTGGCTCTTGGTGCGGTCTCGGCTCTTCACTTCTCAGGAGGCTGTTTTCAACCCTAGTCCCTGTGATGTTGATTCTCTGGTTGATGGTATTGCTGGCTCTTTTAGTAACACCCTTAATTTTATTGCCCCAATTGTTAAAAGAGCTGTAACTAGAAGGAGGGCGGCCCCGTGGTATTCTCCTGATACCCGTAAACTTAAACAGCAATCACGTAAAATAGAGAGGAAATGGCACTCATCCAGAACCAGTGACCTATTCCTGATCTGGAAAGATAGTCATAAAATGTACAGGCAAGCTCTGTGTATAGCCAGAGCTAGATATTACACTTCCCTGATAGAGGTGAATAAGAACAACCCTAGGTTCCTGTTCAGCACTGTAGCCAGGCTTACTCAGGATCAAAACTCCATGGAGCAGAGCATTCCTGCGCATCTTAGCAGCTCTGACTTCATGAGCTTTTTAATAATAAAACTGTAGCTATCAGGGAAACCTTAAACGGCCTTCTGACATCAACTGCAGCTAATCTGCATTCTGATGCCGCGGTTCAGGAGATAGCTGGTAAACCAGACATATCCCTAACCACATTTTCTACCATAGACTTACGTCAGCTGACCGCCATGATCTCCTCAGCTAAATCTGCTACCTGTAGCTTAGACCCCATCCCTACTATGCTCCTTAAGGAGGTGTTTCCCTTAATTGGCAACTCCATTTTGGACATAATCAATCTATCTCTTAAGATTGGTTATGTTCCCTTAAATTTCAAAATTGCAATTTTAAAACCCTTACTAAAAAAACATCCTTAAACCCAGAGATCTTAGCCAATTATTGGCCCATTTCCAATTTGGCCTTTACAGTCTTTTCGAGACCTTCCAATCAGGCTTTAGGGTAGATCATAGCACTGAGACTGCTCTAGTCAGGGTCACCAACGACCTCCTGATGGCTTCAGACTGGGGTTTTGTCTCGGTGCTAGTCCTATTAGACCTAAGTGCAGCCTTTGATACGGTCGACCACCAGATTCTGCTGAAGAGACTGGAGAGTGTACTTGGAATCAGTGGCACTGCCTTAGATTGGTTTCGGTCATACTTAACTGACCGATATCAGTTTGTTCAGATTGGTAATGATCAGTCCCCCCGCACCAAAGTCAGCCTTGGTGTCCCACAGGGGTCAGTGCTTGGACTTCCGGTTCCGGGTCGCTGCTCTTGTGGTCGACCGGTCTGAGTCCGGAGCGGCTTTTTTACTTTCTTTTCTTGTTTTTCCTTTTTTCAACCCACTATTTCTATTCCTTCTGAGCCCTACAGACTCAGGAACCCTACACGAGTCTTCTTCTTGTCTCCCCAACTTTACTTCCCACTCTCACGCTCCCTCTTTCATTCATTCAACCATTGTTAGCCACTAGCTAGCTAACCGCTAACAACAACAACAATGGTACGCACGCCCACGCCGACTGCTAGGATTACATACTCACGTGAGCTCCTGCTGAGTCTATGCTGTGGTCCAGTCCTCGACACGCTTCCCTTGGGGATACATAACAGCGGTAACGGGCACGTCGCCGCTGACCGTACAAGCATCAAGAGGACTAGACGGGGCAAGAAGAAGGGAGGACTCCGAGCCAGACTCAAGCGTGAGAACTGTAAACAGCGGGCACTGCCAGCCATCATCCTCGCCAACGTCCGCTCGCTTCGCAACAAAACGGACGAGCTCCAGGCAAGCGTGAACCATCTCCACGAGTACAGACGCGCATCTATTTTGGCGTTCACTGAGACCTGGCTCAGCAAGGACGACGACAACGGCGCCATGCACAT
>JAFBJS010004937.1:0-32395 GCA_016785265.1 Paraplagusia blochii
TTTTTTTTTTTTTTTTTTTGCTCATGGTTTGCCAGCATTCCAGTGGGCTCACCACCCACAGGAGGTCAATCAATTTTTAATCGATTTTTTTTGTTAATAGGAAGATATCAATTCATAAATCCAAAAATCGATCTTTTTTTTCCTTTTTTTCCCAACAACTTTACGTGAACTCATGCACCACAGGTGATTACGTATTTACGTGGTTATATTCGAGTTAACACACTTGCACGTAAAATAAATGAAAAAAAAAAACTATGGCACTAAAATCTAAAATCTAAAACTAGAGTCTGCCTTGTAATTTTGTTAAATAAAAAAAGCATGATGGATTAATATGACTGCCTTGAGTAAATTTGTGATGGAAATAAATGGAAAAAAAAAAAAATTTTTTTCATAAACAAATGGATTAAGTTTCAATTTTAGCTTTGATTCTTCTGAGAATAACGTTGGTACCGAACTATAATTGATATGACAAAAACTGAATCGAAAACCGAAGTGAATCGTGAATTGAATCGAATCGAACCCTTGTGAATCGATCTGAATCGATTTAGAAAATTTGACTCAATACCCAGCCCTAGGTCTCACCGTATGGTACAGTGAGATTTGGGTGTCAGTGGTGGAGACTACTGCCCCTGAGGTTAAATTGTGTACAAATAAAGTAACCGAATCATAATGTGTGTTATTTGTTATGTCCTAAAGTACCCACTCACCATATATACAGAATATGTGGGAATGATGACATCGACATAATGAGTGATGTCACCAACCTATAAAAATCAGACAAAGCAATGAGAAATAATTCTGTATTGAGATCTTAATTCAAGCAGATAAGAAAAAAAAAACACAAGAGAGCCAATCAGGTTCATAGGAATTATTCAACATTTTATATTCTTTTGTAGCAAAATGTTTTCAAACTTAAACATTTTTTTTTTGTGTATACCCCAGAACCGAGTCTATGTCAAAGTACAAAATAAAATGTTGTGTTTATATTTACCAAAATGAATGGGTTGGTTCAATGAAGCTGTAGCTTTAGAGCGGGTTCAACCAAGTCACCAAAACAGAGACAAACAAATCCAATGACAAGAGGTTGTTCAGTAGTTTCAAACACTCACCACGTCTGGGTTTTCACAAGTTCTAGAGATACATTTTTATAGTACATGCTGATGTTTTCAACACTCTGTATGAACAGAATCAAAAACAAAGTCGTTTTAAGCTGAGGAACCCTGAAGTGGATTCCAATCACAATTTTTCCTGTGTTTATTTGACT
Organism: Paraplagusia blochii; assembly: GCA_016785265.1. Taxonomy (NCBI): domain Eukaryota; kingdom Metazoa; phylum Chordata; class Actinopteri; order Pleuronectiformes; family Cynoglossidae; genus Paraplagusia; species Paraplagusia blochii. The sequence continues at coordinate 1,265 of JAFBJS010004937.1, forward strand.
GATCAAATCAATGCCGAGTCAAATTCTGGCTCAGAAATATGTTTGTTGATACGTTAATACGAATTTCAACCCTAACCCTAAAAAAAAAATTATTTTGAAATTGAATGAAAATACTTTAAATACTCTCAAAAATGTATTTTTCTTTCATTTTTTACAATTGAAATTTTCCTAAAGGATAAAATAGGATGATGTTCGTAATTTTTCAACTGTGATTTCTTTAATTTATTACGAAAAGAGAGAAAAGCGTTTTTAATATTCCTTACTTGGCAAATAAAACAATGTTTGGTCAAAATGTTCAGTACAAACAGAAAACACAGCTAAAAAATGTTTTGTATTTGGGTGAAGTGACTTCCTCAACTTGACGTCATGTAAAATTCACTCAGTAAATCCAATCATAAATACATTTTTTTGACCATGTTGGTGAACAACTGCACGGCACCGTTTTCTTACTTTATTTTTTTTTAATCATGAAAATAAAAGTCTTACTTTACGACACCCATCCCTCCCTGATCTTTTCATAGTGCCCCGCCCCTTACTTTTATTTGTACAAAAAAGCAAAATTACAGAACATTTCACCTAGGGAAGAAAAAATACTTGACTACCCTTTCCATGAAACACAGAAGAGAGGACAACAATACTGCGAAAGGCATCAAATATGTTCACTTCAAAGTGTGACCCCCGCAATGGAACGTCAAGTTTCAAAGCCAGAGAAATGGCTTTGATGTGTTATTTTTAGCAGAGAAAAAAAATAGAAAAAAAAAAAACAAAAAAAAAAAAAAACGATAAAATTGTAATTTCAGCTGTTTGGCTATACATAAAATGCATTTCCTCCTCCTTCTTGCGTTACTCTAATACCTTTTGAAATAAACTCACTCATCAGTTTAACCTGCCTAAGTGTTTCAGTCACTCTACAGCCAAATGGTACATTCTGCAGGAAGCTTAAAAGGGTCGGACGGACACTGGAGAACATTCGCAGACGTTGGCTACTGTAATATGTGCTGATAAAATCTGAAACCGTACCCTGAGAGAACACTCTGTTTGCAGCCCAGGGCCTTCCAGCTTCCAGGGACAACTGTCGCCAGCGCTAATCGATGGGGAAATGGTTTCAAGTTATTTGGCCAAGTTTATTTTTTCCACAAACCGGAAACAGGTTTATCAGTGTTTTACTACAGTTTCCCTGTGTTTTGTGAACCTGTCTCGTTTTATTTTTATATAGTCGTCAGTACAAAACCATTTGAAGACCAGTTCTGAAATTTTAATCTGGTTTATGTCCTCCACCCACAGCGTTGTGTCACTTTTTTGCCTAAATATATATATATATATATATTACATCACAAAGATGTAAATATATATATATATATTTACATCTTTGTGACGTGAACGATAGCTGTTTACATTCACTGTTGTCCCTCTAATCACCTCATTCCTGATCCTGTCCATCCTTGTCTCTCCTAAAGAGAACCTCAGCATCTTTAACTCCTCCACCTCCAGCTCTGTCTCCTGCCTTCTGTCTATTCCTTGTGTTTTTAATCCATCCATCATGGCCAGTCTCACAACTGTCCTGTAAACCTTCCCCTTCACCTTAGCTGACTCTCTTCTATCACAAATTCAGTCAGACAGAATTGTACAGAGTGATAATTTGACACTTCACCACCACTCTGTCCCTGTGGTCTTCATTGGTGTTTGACTGTAATATAAAGCCAAGGTTTTCCGACCAACTGGTTCAGCGTTGAAGCGTTTCATTGGGCAACTGGACATCTAGAAATACTTAATGTCTAGTTGCCTAAAGAAACTCCTTTCATTAGACAACTGGACATGGTATTGCCTTCTGGACAACACATTTAATTAATATGTTGCCTGTGGGTGAATTTCTTTTGGTCCTGATTGGGCGACAGGACATGAAGTTTTTTCTGGAAAATCGTCACGTCCAGTTGCCTAACAAAGCTCTTCAACGCTGACCTGAATGACAGAGAATCTTCATCGATATGAGATCAGTTGATTTAGTCTATAAACAAATTTTTTCGATATGTGTTATGCAAGTTCTGCAAGTAGGGTCACCTTTGAAAACTGACACTTGATGGACATTGAGGACTCCTGTACAAGACTTAGATCAGACTGATAATTAATGTTTCTTTCCAGTAGTGAGGTTTCCTGCCCGTCATACAGAGGACCCCAAGTTCATATCAACTTGTTGCCCTCCTACTTCCCCCAACAGGGGGAGCTGTGCTATTAGAGCTTTTTTGCATAAAATCTGCCAAATCAACAAGTAGACAACTGGTGTGGCGACGCAAAATTAAGATAAAGATTTAAAAACACGGATGAAGTTAAAAAAATAGTTGCGATGTAGCACAATCTTGTTTTTTTTTTTGTTTTTTTTTCTTAGCCAGCTGAAAATTTACTTCAAATAATAAATATTTAAAAAAAATCATAGGAAAACATGATTGAAGAAAATAAAGATGACTTTGTTTCAATGTTTCATGTGCTTGCTCCCCTGCTCCGTCATTGCACTGTCGCTGTAGTCCCATTCCACACAGCAGTCCCAATCCATGCTGAGTATCCATAACACTGATACGTACATGTTCTTTTAGTTGAGGCAAATCCTCAATCCGAGTTCTCTTCTCGTAATAGACACACTTTTAAGTTAAACATCTTACCGAAGGTTCGTGGTTTCAGTGGACTGGAATATGAGTCTCACGTCAAAACATTCCTCAAACTGTCAGATTAGTTTTTTGTTTTTTTTTTTCATGATCATGGCCAAGAATAGAGTTTCAGTGTCATTAAGCACGTAGTATTCACAAGATGAACATCACTCCTCTGGAACAGAGCTACTACAGAGCTCCGGTCTCCAAAGTTCCCATCGTGTGGACCTGAAACTGAATTCACTGACTTCAGACTGTGCTCTCCATCACCCACTCTGAGCTATCAAAAGTGTGCTTCTCCTCTTCACTGTCGTCCAACTGCAGCAGCATGCCATTAACAGACAAACTGCGTTTAGTCCAGATGTTACTGATCCTGCGAGGGTGGGTGGTTTGACACTGCGTGGTCCCTACGTGACCCATGTCGAAGGAATGACTCCTCTTGGGTTTGCCCTCCTGGGGCAACCCTAGCAGCCGTCCCAGCATGGTATTGGACTCCACTCGTCCTAGCAGTGGTTCTTTGTCAGATGCAGGAGTCTTTGTCACTGCTATAGTGTTGGTAGCGGAGGACGTCCCTGAAGTCCCGGCCTGATCCCTGGTGGCCCCTCGCAGCTCTAGTGAGGTAAAGGCTCCCAGAAGGTGGTCGAGATTTGGACGAGATTTGCTACCATGCCCATGCCTTCGGAACTTGCTGCTGGGTAGCGTGCTGCATTCACCGCCCTGCATGGTGTAGCTTCCTCCAGCCAACTGAGCAGGTTGACCTTCCAAGGAGTTACATGAGGAGGATGAGGAGGAGAGACTGCTCTGAAGAGATCCACACTTGAACTCCACCATTTCCTCACGCATGACCACGACTGTAGACTTCACCTGAGGTGGCGCGCAATTGAATCGGTTCAGCCCACCATTGGTCTGCGAGTACGTGTTGCTCATGGCAGGCAATTTGTTGGAAGGGATGCCACTGGTAACCTTGTAGCGAACCATCAGAATAATGATGAAAACCAGGAGAGTGGCAACGATGATACCACCAATTACAAGGATCATAGTGCCACCCAGAAATCCACTGTGAAGAGATTGGCATTGTGGGTAGTCCTCCGTGGTGACGAACTGGACACAGCCCACGATGTTTGTGGCAGTAAGGGTGGTCGCACTGTCCTCCCAGATAGCCAAGACACACAGGTCGTACTGAATTCCCGGTACAAGATTTGTGACGACGAATGCTCTGTTAGTCATGGGTATCATCCTGTAAACAGAGGAGACAGATTGAAAGTATATGTTAAAGATGTTGCAATTTTCTTTATAGATGGAATTTGGCACACATTTTCTGTGTGCTCTTCTATTTTACTGTTGGTCAATCTGCAGTAACACCAACCCTTTCACTGCATCACTGGCAGTGTTCTTTAACCTCCTTGTTGCTATGGCTCTACTGATGCGCTCGCAACAAATTCAGTTCGTCTAGCGTGTCAGAAAGGGCTTATAACTGGAAGCAATACCAGAGAAAAATGACTGAAACAGGTGGAACGGAGACTGAGGAAAAAGGATATAGAGGACAAGGGAAGGACAGTCTAAATCAGACTAAGGAAGTCAGGGCAGCTTGGTGGGGGGTAAAGTGTGGGAAGGCGCACATAGATAACATAACCTCTGAGGTATAAGGATATCAAGGGAAATTGCTATTTAACATGGGGTTGAAAGGAAAGGGAGTGTAAATCTCCAGATAGTAGGAAATGCGTTGAAGGTCCTTTGGTAGAGTTGTCGAAGCAAGGCCAGATTTATATCTGGGATATGAAACAACTCGGGTTCAGATTACATCAGATTACATCTAAAGTTAGAAGCAGCTTCACTGACTTGTTGTAGAGAGAGATTAGGCAAACAATGGGTCTCCAGGAAAGGAAGTGTGTTTCTGTATGAGGGTGTCACAGACGTATGAGATATCGGGTTTTAGAAAAGTAGTACAAAGCAAACAAATGTCCTTGATGGTTTTCTAAATGGTGTTAGAACACAGGCCTCAAACCTGTGGCCCATGGGCCATTTGTGGCCCATGCAGGGATATTTTGTGGCTCCCACCTTTATCTAAAGGTTGAATGTTAGCGGGGTTCACAAGATTTGGGGGGCAGTTGGTGGCCTAATTGGGTTCGCAAGGCCCCGGGTTCGAATCCCTGTACCGCCAAGTTACTGCTGATGTTCCCTGAGTATGGTCCCCATGAACTGCTTCCCGGGTGCAAGCTCAGCCAGCATCCCCCTACTCACTACGGTGATGGGTTAAATGCAGAGAGATAATTTCCCGAAGGATACTCCCTAGGAATTAATATAGTTGTAATTATTATTATGATTTATAGAAGGATTATACTGTAAGTCCATGTTTGTGCAGTTAGTGGCCTAGTGGTAAAGGAAGCAGACTTGACCCGTGGGTACGCTCTAGTGCCAAGTTACCGTTGAGGTGACCTAAAAATGGCAACAATCTCCGTGACTGCTACCCAAATCACACACCTCCCTAATGTCAAGCAACCTGTAAGCTGGTAGATTTAAACCTGAAGTCCACTTCCTGACCAGGCAGTTGGTGACTTAGTTGTTAAGGAAGCGGACTTGGGTCCACAAGGCCCCTGGTTCAAATCCCCCTTACCGCCAAGTTACTGTTGAGGTGACCTAAAAAAAGGTCCCCCTACACTGCTCCCCAGCTCCCCCTGGTCACTACGGTGATCGGTTAAATGCAGAGGTATAATTTCCCGAAGGATACTGTCGAGGGGTTAATAGAGTGCTAAAAATATATATGTAAAATATATATATATATATATGCTAAATAATGATTTTGTTTGATTCACTCAGTGGTAGACACTGCTGTGAATGAATGTGAGTATTTCAAGACTCATCTGAAGTGTTTTTTTTTTTTATTCCATTTTCACCTCTTTTTTTCTCTTCTCAACATTAGCAATTGAACATTAATTGCTAATACGGCCCTTTAGCGACATGACGGGGGGGAATTGGCCCTCAACCTTTTTGAGTTTGAGACTGCTGGGTGAGAAGGTTGTTCCATTGAAATAAAATCTCTGAAACAATAACTACAAACTATAATGCTGGTAATGAAGTATTCATTTTTATACATATTGTACAGGTAATAAATACATGTGTTATGATGCAACAGCAAATACCTGTTCAATTCATTGTCGCAAAGACTGAACAATAACAGGAGAGAAAAACTGCGTTGATTCCGATGCTCGGGAGAACTTAAGTAATTGCTTCTTCTCACCCCCACATAGCGGTGATTGATTTTTAATCATACCTCTACTTCAGCAGGGGCAGAGCCCTGGGACACTCCGACTAGCTGACTGGAGCACGCTAGGTTCTGAATGTGCAGTAAATAAAGACATATCAATATTAATTTAAAAGAAAGTTCTCCTTATTCCGCACATAACAACCTCCCTGTAGCTTCTTATTTATCAGATAAGGGAAAGGCCTGCACTTATTAATGCCTTGTATACAAGCCTTACAGGTCGCGTCCCCGCTGCTCCCAAACAAGGTTTTGATTACAAATCATTTGTTAGCATGAAACCTCATTGTGAGTTGCTGTCAATAAGCATCGAGCAGCTGAGAGTCAAGATCCTTCATCAGTGGAAATAAAGCTACTGCCTCAGCGTCGCTGTTGTTACATGCTGTAAAACCCAACTGTGGTTAATGATGAGGTAAAGCTCGCACAGCTTTTAGTGGTGCACAGGGCCTGGCGTTCCAAATCTGAACCAGCAGGGCCGTGTGGCAGTGGTACGCCAACAAAAACTGACTAACAATAGCACATCTGCAGTCTTGGCAGTGCTTTTTTGGGGTACCTTTGTCTCAAACCCTACCTGACCAACATGGTCGTATGTCTCTGCCACCAAAAATAAAGTATGGTGGGATTCAAGACAACACCCTGGGGGGGGAAGGGGCATCTAATGTACTACCTGTACATCTGTACAGGGGATATTCACAGTGTGTGTCTTGCAAAACACACAGGAGGCATCATTAGCTATGGGGATCCTCTGGGACTTGAACCCAGAACCCATCTATGTGTATGGCAGATGTGTAAGTCAGGCATGGTAACTTATAATTTAATGGCGTAGAGAACATTTTTTTTTCTACGCCTGTGGTGTCAAACTCATTCTTATCAGGGGGGGGCTGCATCCCCCATGCAAATGGAAAACCATAGATAGCATAGCATATTGATACATGTTATTACAGTGTTTTATTATTTATCTATGTAGCTAAGTTTCTTCATTACAGTGATATAAAACCATTTTAATTTATCAGGTTAATTAACTCTCACTGCATTGACATAATAGAAGGCTTTGCTAAACTCCCACGGGCCATACAAGATGACTCGGCAGGCCATTTTTGACCCCCAGGCCTTGAGTTTGACACATATTCTCAAGGTATTGAACCCAGGAGTCTTTGCTCTAAGCTTCCGAGGCAGGCGTTTTAATCAGTACACTATGTAACCACCAGATATTACCATTAAACGTATAAATAATCTAAATTCCATTTCTTTCTATGTCTAGTGCGAAGTGAGTGAAGAAATAAAGTAGACTTTGACTAAATAATTCATATTGTGGCCCAGTCTTGTCAGTCAACAGTGTGAATCTTTCTTACCTGTAAATAAGAACTTTGTCCTCAGAACAATTGTACTGAAGTTGAAACATTTTGACTTTTGGCGTTGATTTACTAACGGTCCACTTAACCAGGGCAGACGTAGCTGTCACTTCCGAGAGAGACACTGCCTTCTCCGGCGGTTGTTTAGGTTCCCCTTTACTTACTTTAGTAGAGCTAGTAATGTCTGATAGGCCGGACTTGGGCTGTGTGGTACGGTTTGTACCGTTGCTCAAATGAGGAAGTTGAATAATCGACAGCTCAATGGAGGCTGTAGATTCACCGGCTGCATTCGCAGCAATGCAAGTAAAGATCCCATAATCCTTAGACGTAGTGACTGTAATGTCCAGGGTGCCGTTCTCGTAAACTGTTGCTCGGGAGGAGTTGCTAATCAAATGATCATTTGGTGCTATCCAGTGTACAGTTGGCATCGGATCACCAACAGCTTTACAACGCAAACTAGCAGTTTGGCCTTCAAGGACAAGCAATTTATGGGTATGTTGCGTGATCAAAGGAGGTTCACAAACAAACTCCTCCTCTCGAACAGACCAAAAATATCGCCCCTTCAGGCTGGCAGGAGATGCACAGGTTTCCATATCGTCATCACGTTCCAACCTTCGTAGCCAAAGCACCTCACAATTGCAGTGTAGCGGGTTTCCGCCGAAGCTTAGAGAAAGCGACGGTAGGTAAGGAGTGCTCATTACTTCGCCGCTCTGAGAGCGCGCGAATATGGGATCAGGGGGTAGCTTTTGCAGACGGTTGGAGGTTAGGTCCAAACGAGCCAGTTTTTCCAGATCAGTAAAAGTCCCCTCCGCAATAAATGATATAAGATTATGATCCAAACTCATCTGGTGAAGGTTAACCATCTTGCGAATAGCTTCCCAAGGCACACTGCGCAGGTTGTTATATGATAAATCCAGGTCTTCTAGTGTCAAGGACAAATCGTCAAAGGCTGAATTGGAGATGTGATTGAGCTGATTATTGTTGAGTATCAGGTGCTGTAGGTTGATGAGTCCTCGGAGATCATCTGGGCCCAGCTCAGTCAGCCTGTTACTGTCCAGGTGCAACGATCTCAGAGTCTCCAAATCAATAAAAGAGAAAGGCTGAATGGAGCTGATGGTGTTGCGGGACAGGGTTAAATCCACCAGACCCGTCATGTTGGCAAAGTCCTGAGTTGTGACTTTGAGGATGAAGTTGCCGCCCAGCCGGAGCTCTACGGTGTGCCGGTCAATGTCTGGCGGGACAAAGAGCAAACCTTTGGAGGGGCACAGGGTCCCTAAGGACTCCGAGAGGTTCTGGCAGACACAGTATTTGGGACATGCATGGGCCATCATGACTGTGGTTCCCAGGAGTAGGAGACTGAAGACCATTCTGTCCATATTAGTTTGAAGGGTGTGGACCTGAAAAACACAAGAAGAGGACATTAGATCATTCAAAGGGCTTTCAAGGAAGGAATTTTACACGTTAAATGTGGTGTATGCATTCACAAAAACAAAATTTGATAAATTAATTTTTTTTTTTTTGTGCTGCATACTGTGCTGCATTAGTCAGCCCTTTTGCTGGTTAAATCTGTCTAATGTCCCCTATGAGACGAAACAAAATGGCAGTCCATACACCAACTTGATTCCTGTAACAATTGTTGAAGGAACTATAATAAAAGCATAAAGATAAAAAAAACAAAACAAAAAAAAAACTTTTTTTTAACCGCATGAAAACAGCTCCAAAACACAATTTTCAATCGGCAGACATGTCCATTTTCAAAAACGAGGACATATAAATCTGATACACAATATGTACAAAAAAGACAAACTTGATCTGTCTGCCGTCTGTCTGGAGAAAGACTATGTACGCTGCTGTTCCTGCTGCCCTTGAGAAAACATCCAATCTTCTTGGATAAAGCAAAAGAATGGCTATTCTTTCCCTCACAAAGATTTCCATTACAAAAAAAAAAAAAAAAACTGAAATAAATTTTTACCCTCATTGGACCTGTTTTGTCCCGCTGATTGTTTCATTTCTCTGAGGTTGAATAAAAGTAGATAGCTTATAGTTTTATGATTTATGCATTTATGTTATTGGTTTGAAGACAATCCTGCCGTAAACAAATATCTACAAAATGAGAAATATTTTTGAAAACTGTATCCATTTGTAGGATGTCAGTTCTTTTTTTCTTTCTGAGATATAAATAAAAGGAGAGCACAGATTGGTGGAGAGACACTTTCTGATGGATTCTGCACTTTAAAGATCTTCACTGCAGGAGTTCATCATGTCAGAGATGTAGTTGGTGAACAGAGCCAACAGAGATGCCTTCATGCAGTGCGATGTACAGAAGACAACTTTGTTTGCATTCAGTGGTTGGACATCATTTATTGGACTGTCCATCCAACTATCTTTAGAAGAGTCTGTCCTGCCTATCTGTATATCAGTCCATCAGTCAATCACTCAGTCAGTCTGTCCGTCAGTCAGTCAGTCAGCCTCTTTTTCTGTCTGTCAGTCTGTCTATCTATTTGTCTGTCTTTCAATGAGTCAGTCAGTCTGCCTTGTCTGCCTATTTTTCTGTCTGTATGCCTGTGTGTCTGTCTGTCAGTCACTCAGTCTGCCTATCAATCCATTTGTCTATCTATCTATTTGTCTGTTTTTCAGTAAGCCACTCAGTCAATCTGTCTTTCTGCCTATTTTTCTGTCTATCTATCTATTTGTCAGTCTGTCTGTCCTTCCCTCTGTGTATCTGCCAATCAGTCAGTCAGTCAGTCAGTCAGTCAGTCAGTCAGTCAGTTTGTCTGTCTGTCAGTCACTCAATCTGCCTATCAATCTGTCTGTCTCTCTATCTATCTATCTGTCATCATTTATTGGACTGTCCATCCAACTATCTTTAGAAGAGTCTGTCCTGCCTATCTGTATATCAGTCCATCAGTCAATCACTCAGTCAGTCTGTCCGTCTGTCCGTCAGTCAGTCAGCCTCTTTTTCTGTCTGTCAGTCTGTCTATTTGTCTGTCTTTCAGTAAGTCAGTCAATCTGTCTTTCTGCCTATTTTTTTGTCTATCTATCTATTCATCAGTCTGTCTGTCCTACCGTCTGTGTAGCTGCGTGTCAGTCAGTCAGTCTGTCTGTCTGTCTGTATGTCCGTGTGTCTGTCAGTCAGTCTGCCTATCTATCTGTCTGTCTTTCAGTCAGTCAGTCAGTCAATCTGTACCTATTTTTCTGTCTGTCTATTTGTCAGTCTGTCTGTCTTTCAGTCAGTCAGTCCTTCCGTTTGTCTGCCTATCATCAGTCAGTCTTTCTGCCTATTTTCTGTCTGTCTATCTATTTGTCAGTCTATCTGTCCCTCCGTCTGTCTATCTGCTTATCTTTCTTTCTGTCTATCTGCCTATCCGTCTGTCTGTCCACGTATCTATTTGCTCCTGTTTTCACACCCTGGTTTCACTCACATTGGGTTCACACCCTTCAAATCACATGTCTCTTTCTCTCTGTCTGTCTGTCTCTGTCTCCGTCTCCCTCTTTCTCACAATTCCTCCCTCTCTGTCTAACCTTCTCAACTGGGTGCGATTCTTAACATTTCCCTTTAGCTTCATAATTACAGACCTCATCCATAGTTATCTGGGACTCTGCACCAAAACCCCAGCAGGGCTCACAGTGAGAAACATCATCAATGACAGATTCTCTGATGGACTCATTTGAAATGGGAGCTTCTGGAGGCACCGATGAAGAAATAGTTCCACACACTGCAGCCTTTTATCAGCAGCCTTTTGATTTCCCTGCCACTGTGGAACATATGCATTTTTTAAAGTTGAGGAAACTGTTCAACCTTGAGAATCACCAAAGAGGCGGGCTTCACTTGAATCACTCAAGAAGGATTGTTAAAAAAATAAAAAAAATAAAAATAACTGATTCGTCAGATAAACCTTTTTCAAAGTGTTTTCCCACAAAGACAGAACGAACAACTTATCGTTGTTCCAACCGTGTTTGTTTGACTTCATTCAATTTGGAATCGAATAAGTAGTTAATTCGGGATTCAATCCCGTATTAACTAACCCCGATTCACTTTGCATTCACATTCAGTTTAATTTGGTATTCACTGAACATTCGATACCCGCTTTGCATCCACACACAATAAGGGAGCGAATGCGCATTAGTCTAACCATGGTCCAGTTTCAATTTGATCACGTGGTTATATAACGAGAGCTCGTTAATATGAGGTTTTATTCAACGTGGATTCTGTCGACAATTGCACGTGCAATTTTGAGGAATAAATGAAGCAGGTTAAAGAAAGATCAAGGCGACGTATGAAAGCGATGAGAAGGAGACACAAAGAACGAATGAAGAAGATAAGGAGAGAAAATATGAGGAAGTGTTTTCTAATCCTGTTCCTAATAATGCAGCAACATATAGCGGTTGACAAGGAGATGAGCCGCTCCCTAGCATTTTACGAGCTCGTTAAACTAATACGGGTGTTGTGTTCACACACACGCGGGGAGCGACAACCATTATACTTTTTATTGATTTACACCCGTACTAGTTAATTCGGTATCAAAACCCCCGACTAGAAGTGGATTAGTTAATGCGCATTAGTTGAGGAGGGAATGCGGCTTAGTTTGTAATGTGAACGCAAACGGGAAGCAAACTGGCTTCGCGTCGCAGTGAATACCGAAATAAGTGCCAGTGTGAAAATGGCATTAGATCAGGCCTGGGGACCACATGTGGCCCATTGACCTTGTCCAAATTAAATTATTTTCCCTGCAATAATCCATTTTCCCAGTAGATGACACCATTAACAGTAATAGAATTGTAGGATTTTATACATTACTTTTACAGGACATTTGTCTTAGTTTAAATGAATGATCCATCTGCTTTTTTGCTCTGGACTCGACCCCTGTGTCCAATTTTAGGACCAATTGTGGCCCGTGAGTCAAAAAGTTTGACCCTGTCCATTTCGTCCAAGCCATTGTCAAGTTTCACAGAAAAAAACTCAAGTCCTTCAACACTTTGCATATTGATATTAGAGTTTTTTCTGTCATCAAAACGGTTGATTAATCTTGACAAAAACACGTTCTTGTTGCTAAATTACGATCAGATTTAATCAGGATTAAGCAGAATAATTAATTGTCGACTTTGGGATAAATCCCGTGAAAATTGTTTTATAGTTTGACAGCCCACAACCTATATTTTTCTAAAGATCCAAAAGAGCGTAATGAAGCAAAAAAACAAGATTGCTGAGCGGGGACAGTGTGACCTTTGGGACGATAAAAAAGCTCAGTCGATAAATAAGAAAATATTGCGTGTTCTATAGCCTGCAACATTCACAATTTAATGATGTGCTATAAATCCTGATGTATAGTACTAAAATTTAACACATTTTAATTGTACCCTAATGTTTATGATGTCAGGAGGTTTTCAGGTTTGATTATACCAGGTGGTAGGTAGCACTAAGGTGCTCTGAGCAGAGCAACCGTCCCAACCCACAGGACTTCCAGTGGACTCACCACCCACAAGAAGGCTCACAGTGTCACTTGTGGGGACCCTAAGACCTGGTAACGGTTCTTGCATTAACATTACGTTAATGTAATTGCAACAATTCTTTGTCGACTGTGTTTTTTTAAACAATATTTTAGAAAAACTCTTTGTCATGGTGACGTGATTCACACCACAACACATGAAAAGTGAACAGTGGGCAGCTTTGAGCGCCTGGGACCTGGCACCACTGCTACACTGATAAAAAGTGATACACTTAGCATTGTTCCAACCCATATGACTTCCAGTGGGCTCAACACCTACAGGAGGCGTTGCATGGTGTACGATGATTTGGGTGGCAGTCGTGGAAACTTGAAGATTTGATAACGATTCTTGTATTAGCATTAAGTCAATTTAATCGCAACAACTATTTGTCGACTGTAATCGCCACACAAATCGCACAGCACACGTTTCTCTAGCAGGTGAGTCCACAGGAAGGAGCCAACCACCCCTTACTGGGATTGGCTCTTGCCCAGAGAGATAACCCTGAAGTTCCACACCAATAACGAAGACATTGACTTCAGTCCAAAGTGCCACTAATTAGGTTTCAATACTAATTAATAAATAAAAAGCCCAATTTACAAAGTACAGCCTTCTGTTCTACCACAATCCCCCTGTTCCACAACATATCGAACTGATCCATTCACTAGCTTCCAGGTGGGACTGAGACGATCCGAACATAGACACATAGCATCGGTCATGGGGACAGATGTCTCCATGACCGTCACACAAATCACACAGCACCGTACCAGTCCCTCATCGACGTAACCCTATCCTGCAGAGTGACGTGATACATCATGGTTCAATACCTGGTCTGGAGTTAGAATTAAATTAAGAGATTGGCAACCCAACGTGGGGTCGCCTGAAATGTCCTGCAGTTGATTCGTTAAAGAATCATCATCAAATCACCCAACTGTCCATCCATTCATTCACACATCCATCCCACCCTCCGTGAACCTCTCACTGTGATTGGATCTTGCCCAGAAGGAGAACCCTGAAGTTCCACCGCAATAAAAGAGACATTGACTTCAGTCCAAAGTGCTTCGATACTAATTAATAAATAAAAAGCTTAATTTACAAAGTACAGCCTTCTGTGCCACCACAATCCCCCTGTTGCACAACATATCGAACTGATCCATTCACGTGACCACTGACCAGAAGAGCGCAGTGACTGCATGTGATCAAGTTGACTAGACATATGTGTCTCCATGGTTACGTGGTGGTTGAAATACATTTAAAATTGTAAAAATGTCCATTATTTTCATGTATTTCGTTGGTTAAAAATCAAAATTTTCAATCCCTTTGTGGGGTGCGATTTATTTTTTTAAGCCGTAACGTGGTACGATGTTACAACTATGTCTAAGCATAGAACAGTCGTCATGAAAAATGCATAGAGAGCACGGAAAGGCAAAGGTATAAAGTTAACAATACATTCATTATAGCTCCTGGTTTCGTAATGAATGCATTCCCGGCCTCATCTTCCCAGTCGAACAGAAGAAACAGAGCTTCACAATAGGCAATTGTTTTACTAATGATGCTCTCACTGCTGGGCGCTCCCTCATACTCCTACAGTATTTTACTCAACTTATTCATTATTGAAATATTGGTAGAGTTGAAAACAACATCAATCCATCCATCTTCAAGCGCTTATCCGGAGCTGGGTCGTGGGGGCAACATTCGGAGGAGGGACACCCAAACTTCCCTCTCCCTAGACACTTCCTCCATCTGGGGGATCCCAAGGCGTTCCCAGGCCAGCCGGGCAACATAGTCGCTCCAGCGTGTCCTAGGTCTTCCTCTGGGTCTCCTCCCAAAACAACATCTTCTCAACAATAATATGCAACGTACCTGACGTGGGCCAGCAAAGCCTTCTCTGCTGGCCTAACATTAAGATTAAATTTCTTTTTTGTCATTGTGACGTTGTGATTCACACCACAGTGCACAACAAAATTTGGCCTCTGCATTTAACCCATCATCAAAGTGAGCAGCTAATGAACGCTCGGGGAGCAGTGTGTAGGGACGATACCATGCTCAGTGGACCTCAGCAGTAACTTGGCTGTGGGGGGATTCAAACCGGGGACCTTGCGGACCAAAGTCCGCTTCCTTAACCACTAGGCCACCACTGCCCTAACATACTCAATAGCACATCTATTCATAATTATTCTAAAATAAAATTGCATAACTATTTATTTTTAAAAAAAATATAGATATAGTTCTTATATTAGAAAAGTTGAATAAAATCTTTTTATCCAATTATATTTCAGCTAGCTAGTGTTGTCAGGTATCATCTCGCGAGATAACTAAGGGTCCTCTTGCTGGCCCTAAATAGAAGGCAACACGTACGTGCCCCGTAATTCGATAAGCTCTCCCAGAAAGAGAACCACGGAACCTAGTGGACTAAACAAACTAAACAAATCGTCAACCACTTGGCCATCGGCAGAGGTAAATTATCTAGAAATTAAGTGTTGCTTGAGTTGCTTGAGGGTGATATAATCTATATTTTTGGATTCTCAAGTCCACTAGTCATACTGATGAGGCGTATTAATTTGACATCACAAAACTGTCATCAATGAAGGCCTACAGGCGGAGCTATTGCCCCGTTGACCCCCTCCCCCTGCCGCCAGAGGCGCGTTGCTCGCAGGCTTCGTCCCGGCAGGTCCCCCTCACGTGGGGTGGGGAGATGCGTGCGTGCGGCCTTCAACCATTGGCGTCGTGCTTTGGCGGTGTCTGTCTACCGGCGAAGGGAATGCGGGTCGATTGGAGGAGGCCGGGTATGAATCAGAATCAGAATACTTTTATTATCCCGAAGGAAATTACTCGGCTGTTTTTTGCAGCGGCGGCGACTCTGGACGCGTGCCGGGCCCTTCTTGCAGATCTCCCCAGCTACGGCGCCCGCCTAGCGTTTGAAAACAAGGCCTGCCACTGATACAAAGTAAATACTGATTAAAACATGGTCAAGGTGACACAGTCGGTGATGGAATAACAAGATGTGTAGTAGCCACATCACGAAGGATCCTGCAGTAATTACCAGCGCTGTAGTAAAAAGACAAGGACAATTAAACCCGTTAATGTCTTTAAAAGCTTTATGGTATGGGAAGACATAAAATCATTACAGTTGTTAAGGATGACACAGAGCTTTGACCGCGACACTCAACATGTCAGGCATGAGGTTAACACACAGGCCACTCCCATTGTAGATCTTTAAATCTGTGCCTCGGACATCGTCTGGATTAAAGTGATCAATTATTCCTTGGCAACTTCCTGGAAGGACTGGGGTATTTATGGAACTGATTTCCTGTCAGTGTAAGCACAATATGCACACTGTATTGATTATGGTGATGGACATAGATTGATCAGAAGCTCTGGGTTGACTTGATCATTTTTTTTTTTTTTTAGACTGACATGCAACGTTCCTACAGAAGTGGTTTGTGTGTGTGTGACATTTAGAGGCGTTGAATTCTCCTTCGTTAAATATAGAAACTCAATTACCATAGGAAAAAATTCATATCCGTCTCGTATTTGTCCAAAAACATGCATAATTTTATGCCGGCAGCATGATTTTACATTACATTATAATCGCCAGGTTGCATGAATATTAAATTCAACCTTTACTTAACCAGGTTGGTCCCACTGAGATACGAGAGCTCATTTCCAAGGGAGAACCGGCACTAGATATAGCACAATGCCAACCTTTGTGGACAGAAAGAGAATGTTTTAAATTAACAGTTACAGGCCAACATCACCTGCGCTATATTTAAGAATGTTTCGCCCTCAGGATAAGGCACCAAACCTTACAATACGCGGTAAGCACATTCCACATGAGAGCTTCAGGATTTTCCACAAGTGTTGAGAGGTAATTAAAGAATCTCTCGCACCAATGGAACACAATCCTGGGTCGATAGTCAGTAAGAGAAAGAAGACAAACAAAACCGATCTGATCTAAATTCACAGAATGAGTCTTTGGAGTATAAATAGCTGCCACAAGAGGCGCCAATAGGTATGTGCCAAGACTTTGAACTGATTCAAGAAGCGAAAATAAAAACTGGACACATACAATTGTGCTCCTGGACAAAAATGTGCATTCAAAATTCTGTGTAGCCTACAATCAGAGTCAGTCCAAAAGAATAGTGACTTGAGGGCAACTGGACATAGTAGGTTTCTTGAAGATGTTTCACCTCCTCATCCAAGATGTTTCTACAGACTACAGGAGATTCCTGGTATTGAACCTCAAAGCATACCTAGGAAAGAGGGGTTTCACACTGTTCCTTTATCTATTTATTTATTTATTTTTTTTTTTGGGAATCGGTTGTTTTCTTTGTGATGAAACTGTGGTCTGATCACGAGACAATTTTGGGAATAAGTTCAGAACAACGTTATGGGTCAGAGGTGCCCAATAGGTGGAGCGGGATCTCCCAGTAAACCTCCATAGGAGTGCTGGTAGATGCCGAGGAATAACATAAAAAATCATAGCAAATAAGAAACTAGAGATGTAATTCTATTTCTAGATGCTAATCGCTGGGGTTAAGTATATACAGTATAATATATATATATATATATGTAGCATAATGTATAGAGTAAGATATTCATTTTTTATAGGTAAATATATTCAGAGTTTTTCAATCTACGTAGATCACTTTAGCCTGGTCATTTGAAAAGTAGTTCACAAAACAAAAAAGTGTGGACACACCTGTTATAGGTGGATAAAAACTTGTGTCTTAGTCTTCCTTCTTTGCCCTCGAAGTTACTATTTTTTTGGATTGAATGACTGTGGTGCATAATTGGATATTACGAACAGACAAGGTGTTGGACAATATTGATGTGGTGTACCCGCAGTATGCAAGATACATAGCCTGGCGCCCAGATAACAGATACAAGAAGTATCTAGGTCAATGTCAGGGGGCAGGTCTGACGAATGTCTCGTGATATGACTGTCTAAGAATGTCCAAGAACTGTATCAGAAGACCACCCCTGTATCAGTATTTGGGATTTGTTTGTGAGACTGCTAATGGTGCTAATGCTAATGGTGTTGGACCTGCCATGGTCAGAAACCCTTTTTATTTTGTGGACAACAATATCACCTGACTGACTCAGAATCTACACAGACCAATTAGCCAATTAGTCATTGTTCCCCTAAAAAAGTTTATTGTATCTGTATCGGTTTAGAACCGAAACAGTACAGTAACATTTTTGGTTTTGGGCTCCACCAGGACAGTGACGCTCCTGAACTGGTTAGAACAGGACAAATCCATTCCTGTATCCTTTTAGGAGACAAATAAGTGTAAAGAACAACAGGTATACAACAGATAAGCACTTCTATTCCTGAACAAAAGAGATATGTTACTGGTTTTGTTTCTCCCTGCGTCCGTTTTCATCGGCTTAGCCATTACTGGGTCGCAGGGGCAGCAGTCTCCACAACTGCAACCCAAATCACATTGCACTTCCTGCAGGTGATGCCACTGGAAGCAAAACGCCCTAACCGGGATTCAAACTTGCCCAAGCTTTCACACCAAAGGCAGAGACATGATTTCAGAATGCCAAAAGTTTCCTTAAACTGGTTTGAAGCCTTGTAAATCACAGGTTGCCAAATTGGAGACATATAGTTCCTTCGGGGCTCAAACCCAGGACTTTATGAATGTAAGGCAGAGGCGATAACCGCTAATATAGTAGTTTGTTGTTAGAGATTATTGAGTCAGTATCATGAGAAGCCAAAGGCCAGGTGAGTACAAGTGAGCCTTGGGAACAAGTCTCTGTTCTACATGGGTTACCTCCATCCAAACATATCATCGCAGCTGTTTAGCCATCTGTGAGACCAAAAGTCAATGACGTTCGGAGGCGGAGCACGCAGCCAATCAGATGCTATTGTTTTATTTTTCCAACCACAGACACAAAGAGATGGAAGTACCGTCAATTACATAAGAAAAAACACGGACAAACTCGCATCCTGTAACGTCCAGGATGCGAGTCTTGTTATGGTACAGTTTCAAGGACTCAAAAAAACCCATGAAAACGTAAATACGTCCTCATACGCTGCTGCTGCTGCTGCTGCTGCTGCCATCTTGACTGCACTCTCTTCCCAACTGCAGCCTCGGAGATAATTTGCAGATGTCGGCTACGTTTAATGGCATAATCTTTCAGGATCCAGAGGGTGGTAAAGTAAAACACTCCACTGCTGCCAAGATTGAGTGAGCACTGAGCGCACAGAGCTGGACTGGCCCAACGCAACATTAATTCGCCTTTGTTCTGTGCTGCACTGATAAATGGGTCACAACATGACGGCTTGGCAGAGCCCTGAATCCTGGGTCTGGGTCGCATCCCACCTGGGAGCTGATGTTCTAACTGCTGTACAGGAGAGGCCAGTATTTTCCGTCTTGTTGTACGTTAAATGGACAGACAGCGAGTTACCTTTTCTCATCTCCACCAAAAGAAAATGTAGAAACAAAATCTGACGCCTAATTCGATGATAGAAAAACAAATCTTACTTTCTGGAATACCAACTCGGCATCCCTTCGTCTGCTAGGAAGATCAGGACTTGGACAAACAGGACTAGGGCGAACAGGACTAGGCCGACCAGGACTAGGACGACCAGGACTAGGACAACCAGGACTAGGATAACTAGGACTAGTTTGAGCAGTACTGGTATGACCAGGACTACAGTGAGCAGGTTTAGGACGGCTAGGAAGATCAGGACTGGGAAGACCAGGACTAGGATGACTAGAACTAGGATGACTGGGACTAGTATGGCCAGGACTAGGGCGGCTAGGACAACCAGGACTGGGACGACCAGGACTAGGATGACTATAACTAGGATGACTAGGACTAGTATGACCAGGACTAGGATGATTAGGACTAGGATGACTAGGACGACCACGACTAGAATGACCAGGACTAGGATGACTAGGATTAGGACGACCAGGACTAGAACGACCAGGACTAGAACAACCAGGACTAGGACGACCAAGACTCGAGTGACCAGGATCAAAACCCATATTGCTACCAACTCGGCATCCATTTGTCTGTCTTTGAATCACTCTGGACGGCCAACATCCAGCTAGCAGTGAGTTGGTCTCTCGACTGCAATTTGCTGAAAATCAAAAAGGGTTTAGTTGTCGGCAACTAGACTTCTTCTTGGAGTTGAAGGACATTTCCTTCCTCCACCGAGGAACTTCATCATTTTCTGGCTGATATCAGGCGCCCAGATTTTTCTGTGGTCATTAAGTTGCCACCCACTCTCATAGAATTCAAAACAAGCAAATTAATAAAATTTTTCTTGAAAAAAAAAAGGGTGCAGAGTATGCCTTTCAAAATAAGAGCTTTTCTTTTCTAAGATAAAACACTTGATCCCATTATCTTAATTTTTTTGACCAGCTGTTGGCGACTCAAACAAAATGGAACCACGATAAACATTTGGGTCAGGACCCACCAGTTGAGAACCACTGCTCTAAACCACTCCCTTCAACACTGGACAAAGGTGTGAAGATTTTATTTTTGTTTTTAGTCTGTTCCGGAGGGTAATGAGCAATTTTCTAGTCACATGTCCAGATGTGAATGGTAGAAGACTTCTCCGACGTCCTCCGAAGAGATCTCAAGGCAGAATGGTCTGTAGACAACTGATGACGCAGACCTCCACCTCTATTTAAGGTCCGTTGTTCCAGATGATCATAGATGACTACCTTCACTCCTCTCCCAAACAACCTGTCCTCCCTGTCCAAAATATGGACATCTGAGTCCTTTCAACTCCAAGAAGAAGTCCAGTTGCCGACAACTAAACCCTCTTTAGATATCATGACCTGGATGGATGAGAATCTTCACAGACATTTGCTGATAATCTTCTCTACTCATCAGTTTGGCATCTTCGGATGATTTAGTCTTAAAATTGTGCAAATGGACATGTACAAGAGCGGTCCATCTCAGGTGGAAGACGCACTTAGTTTCTTGTTTTTCCGTCTGTGAAAGACGTCTGATTTGCAGAGATGCCTAGATTAAACCGCTCCTCCTCCACAGGACTGGAGTTTTAAAGATAATAAACAGGTACGGTGGAAGTGCTGATGTTCAGCAACACGCTCAGCACTTTTCTCCTTCCCCAAAGGAACGACTCGGAGAAGAAAGATTTATTTCAGGAGAACAAGGACACAAGACTAAATGAACCAAGTTTCTCTGCTTTTCCTTTGTCTCTCTACGAGAGACAGTGTGGAGCGACAAATCATGACGAGTCAGTTCCCTGTCTGTTTCTACGTGAAATTTATGTTTTTTTTTTTTTTAATAAATACTGATAATGTCACATCAGCGTAGCCTAACCATCTTCTCTGGAATCAGCTTCAGCTTCATATCAGGGATTTTGATCCGGTCTCTGCCTTTAAGGTGAGACTAAAAACCCTTCATTTAATGTCGCCTATGGGAACTTTTTGAATGTTTAAGATCAATCATGTAGTCTGTACCAAGGTGCATTGGAGGGACGGGGGGGACTCTCACGACACACATTAAGAATGAACACTGACTGAACACTGTCTCACTCTCTTCTCCACACCTCTCCCTCAATCTTATAAACTCTGTTTTAAAACTACCATTTTTTTCTTCTCTTTCTCTTTCCCATTCCTGTTACTGGTGAATGGGTCGATGAATAGGACTAGGATGACTAAGACTAGGATGACTAGAACTAGGATGACTAGAACTAGGATAACCAGGCCTAGGATGACTAGGAGGACTAGAACTAGGATGACCAGGCCTAGGATGACTAGGACTAGTATGACCAGGACTAGGACAACCAGGACTAGGATAACTAGGACTAGGATGACATGGACGAGGATGATCAGGACTACAACAACTAGAACTAGGATGACAAGGACTAGTATGATCAGGATTTGGTCGGCTAGTACGACCAGGACTGGGACGACCAAGACTAGGAAGACCAGGACTAAGATGACCAGGACTAGGGCGACCAGGACTAGGGTGACCAGGACTAGGGCGACCAGGAATAGGGCGACCAAGACTAGGATGGCCAAGACTAGGATGACTAGGACTAGTATGACCAGATTTAGGACGACTAGGACGACGATGACCAGGACTAGGATGACTAGGATTAGGATGACTAGGATTAGGACGACCAGGACTAGATCAACCAGGACTAGGATGACCAGGACTAGGACGAATCGGATCAAAACACATACTGCTACTGACATTATAAGCCATTTTGTAACTTTAATTTCCTACTGGAAGTTACCCGCATAACTTCCAGTGGTCTCACCACCCAGAGGCCCCCAGTATGGTGCAGTGTGATTTGGGTAGCAGGCATGGAGACTTCTTCTCCTGCACTCTAGCATTTCAGTCCCAACTCTTTTCCAGTCAAACAACGCGACTCGTCGCGTGAATGGAGTTGTGCGATGTACACATAGATAGGGAGGTGAAAACACGTAAACAACAGGGGGCAGCATTGTAGAACAAATGATTTCTTGTTTGCTGAGCATGATTCTCATCAAGTTTCAGAGAACAACTGTGAGCATCCACGCATCTCCCACTACTGACTTCTACACCCTCCTCCTCCGCCTTGTTGGTTCACAACAGTGTTCTTGTTTATCCTCTCAATAAAGTTTTCTTCTAAAAATACATTACAATACTTGAGAATAACAATTGTTGTGGAACTCTAGGGTAAGATCCAATACCCGTTAGGGTGGTTTGTTCTTTCCTCACCGCCCTTAGAAATGTTTATGAGGAGATTGTATCAGATATTGAGATAAAGCCAATTCTTTTTGCTCCTTAATGCTGGGCTGATTATGGTAAGTAGGTATCGAATAGGTTTAGGTATCGGATTGAAAATGCTAAAATTGTTCGTGTTTCATCCTCAAATTTGGACCAAATATCAGTACCACCAGAAGGCTGGAGAATGAAAAATATTGGAAAATGTTTTTTCTACAGAGGCTGCGGCCCTGGGCCTCACCACTAGGCGGGGCTTCAAGTTGGTGATAAAGTGACTAAAAATACTGGTCGTCTACTTATACTAATTTTACTCTAGTTTTAGTTGAGTAAAAAAGAGCAGATCAAAGCAGACCTGGGCAAACTAAGGCCCGGGGGCCGGATGCGGCGCATTTGGCGTTATAATCCGGCCAACCAGACTTGTCCAAATTATACATTTAATTTACAGTATATTATCGTTATCCTTCTACCTTTTTTTAGCATTTCCGCATTAGATGGTCTAAAGAGCCTTAAAGTATTTCACCTTCATTCAATACTTTTCTCATTATTTATCTTAGTTCATGCAAATACTCAATCTTTCCGATCTTGGCAAACTAAGGCCTGGGGGCCGGATGCGACTTGTCCAAATTATACTTTTAATATACAGTGTGTTATCATTATCCTTCTACCTTTTTTAGCATTTCGGCATTAAAAGGCCTTAAAACATTTCACCTTTATTCAATACTTTACTAATTTTTTATCTTAGTTCATGCCAATACTCAATCTTGACTTGGCCCTTGACTCAAATTTCAGTACTAGCTGTGGCGCGCTAGTCAAAACAATTGCCCAGGCCTGGATTAAAGGGAACTTGAGTTGCGAAATTGCGAAAGAGTACGTTGCGAAGGTTTGTGGATTTTTAAAATGTTGGAGACCAGAAAAAATAAGTTTGGTAAACACCTGTCTACAGTACCTACAGACTACCTTAATTTACGGACTATAAGGCGCACCAGACTATAAGGCGCACCCAATAAAGTTTTTAAAGGATAACATTTTTTGTACATACATAAGCCGCATCTGACTATAGGCCGCATTCTTTTTGCATTTTCCATGATGAGGGTCAGTTTATGCTAATTTTATTCACGTACAAAGCGCGTTACCGTACGTTAAACTTCTTCTTCTATGGTGTTTATTCGCGGTTGTGACTTGCGTCTTCCTCGACACCACCTGTCTCACTCTTACCTTTTCTGCTTGAGCAGTTAAAAAAAAATACATACATTAGCCGCATCTCTGCATAAGCCGCAGGGTTGAAATTGTGTGACAACAGTTGCGGCCAATCCACTTCAAACTGTAGTGTGTCACCGATTGGTTCTGGGAACATCTGTGCGCACCGATGTGTTAGTGCAGCTGCCATGTTCTGGACAGGATATGAAGGGGCCTCATCCTGGTGATTAGCCCCAGGCCTCAGAAAATGTTAATCCAGCCCTGGCTGTGGTGACACCTAAATAAGGGATCGGCCGAAGGGAGAAGAAGATGAATTAGAAGAATTCCTTCTATTGTTATACCTCTTTTATTTTGGCGGAAAGAGGAGCTTCCTATACAATCTTAATGCTATAGTTCAAAGTTCCACAGTGTGATGACAACCACCTCATACAACCACCTTTGGAATTTTGAGTACACACTAATATTCACCCTCTAATATTTATTTTACTAGGCTTGTACACATTGTCAATAATAAAAAGGGCAAACACAGCACAGCGTGCGCACCTGAAGACCGTCTCCTTCTAATTACCAACACCGCCAAGACATCTGTCTGCAAACACACACACACACAGTCGCGCGCTCTGACTCCCCCTGCTGCCTGCTCTCTGACGAACGCCTGCTTTGCATGATAATGTCAGAGAACTGGATCAGACCTAATTGAAGCTGCTTGAAGCCCAGGTCTGGGAAATCACTAGGTTTTCGGATTTGACTTAAAAACAATTACCGGCCTAATTAACCTCTCTAAAAATTAAATCGCTCAATTAAAATTTTAATGTTTACAAATGTTTTGGCAAATCCTTAATCCCCAGCACACAATGCCTCTTACGGAACGTCCCTGAAATCACTTCAATGGGTGGAACATTCTGTTTACTCTGTTCGGTTCTGTAGAAAAATGTCTTCTTCGCCTTTAAAAATTAGATATTTAGAATGGGTTTTACATGATTCTTTGGATTGAGAGTATGGCTTTTGTAAAGCAGCCACTAGGGGGCACACGTCAGTGTTTTTTTGGTGCTGGTTCCAAGGCCAATAAAGGGTGAGGGTTACATCAGGTAGGACATCTGGTGTTTGAACAAATCAATGAGGTGAGACATGTTACGTCCCAAGTATAGCTGAATGGTACGCAACCTGATTTAGCAAAAAAAAGCGAAGCACCAGGCTAGGTTCTTGGCGAAAGTGATAGTGAGGAGAAAAAGGGGTCAATCACCTTGTAGCTTTTCACCCATATGATCCAGCCAATCAGGAAAGACACGCCCACACAAAACTGGCAAAACAGAAACAATTTACATGGACACCATAACGTAACTTTATCACCAGAGACATGGGTCCTAACAGACAACAAAATGATTTCCATACCGAATTGGTTGGGGCGCTAGTGTAACTCCATGTGGAAAATGTTGACTTGCTGTGGCAACCCCTGACTAGCGGACTAGCCCAAAGAAGAATAAAAAGAATATTGTGGCTTTTATCCTAGAGCGGGGGGTCTCAAATTGCCGCCCACTGTCATTAGCCTAGTGCTTCTCAATTATTTTCTGTTACGCCCCCCCCTGGCAAGAGGAAAACAATTCACGCCCCCACCCCACCACCCACTCTCCGACGCAACTATAAATAATAGCATTTGTCTATAAAATAGTTCTAGCTACACCTCTGCATAGCATCGTATCCTTGTTAACATTTAGAAAACAAAAAGAAACAGATATAGTTCAACTCGCTGAGTACAATGGGGAATGCGAGCGCCACTGCCAACTACTGGAGTGGATGTGCAATTACACTTTATTGTAGTATGGCAGAAAAAAGCATGTCCCCAGGGTCACAAGCGCCCCCCTCAGCATTGCACCACGCCCTCCCAGGGGGTCAGTCAGGGTGGTTTATACCTTCCAGTGGGCTCAGCACCTGGAGGGAGGTTTATGAGGGGCTGGTATGGTGCAGTGACATTTGGGTGGTGGTTCTGGAGACTGTTGCCCCAACGACCCAGTAATGGATAATGGATGGATTGAGATTAAGAAGAACTTCTATGCTGTATTATAGCTAGAAACAAAGACTTCTGGCCACCGTGAAGCTGCAACACCTGAGGTGGAGCAATCTTGTGAAAGACCGTAATAAACAACCGTCGCATAATTATGATGTGATGCTAATGAACTACTTAGAGGTTAGTGCTCCCTCTGTGTTCAAGTGTCACATTACACTAACAACTGATGGTATCGGTTATTAATTAAGTTCACATTTCAGCAGGAGTGCATTATAGCTCTTTACCATGTCGTCACAAACGGTGGTAGGAGTTAGAAAATGGAAGAGCTGACGGGAAGTTAATGTGTAGAAACGTGCAAAACGTATTTAGTTTTTTTTCTTAACACAGAACAGGCCATATCTTCTACTCTGACTCCAACCACCTCCATGTCCTCCCTCACTGCATCCATCAATCTGCTCTTTGTCTCCTACCTGGTAGCTCCATCTCTAGGATCATTCTTCTACCAATGGCTCCACTTGCCCTCCACTGGACATGTCCATATCATCTCAATCTGTCTTCACTAGCTTTATCTCCAAATCTTCCTGTCTGTGTTGTCCCTCTAATATCCTCATTCCTGATCCTGTCCATCCCTGTCCATCCTAAAGAGAATCTCAGCATCTTCAGGGATTTAACGGGTTAAAACCCACTCAACATAAAACAGTAAAAACAATTAAATGATCACATTTTCACTTCCTCCCACTGATGCAGCAGGGCCGGTGTTTTTGCAGAGCCCAGCCTTTCTCTCTTCCATCCCCCGCCCCCTCTGACTCCGTCCCTGCTCAGACTGATGACGTCAGGAACATTAGATGTGTATAAGAGACAGGAATGTGCTGCAGTCAGTCATCGGCGTCTCCTCCACCACCATCGGCCGTCACTGCTGATAATGTGCTTTTACGACCCTATGAAGATCAGGTCTATCACATGTAGCTATCTAGCTACATGTGATAGATGTAAGAAGATCCTCGACTGTTCACGTATCTGTAGCAGTTCCACACACAGGTGATGAGGTAAGCCTTGAAGAAAAGAATGCAGCCTATGAAGATCAGGACCTATCTATCTAGCTATCTAGCTACATGTGATAGATGTAGCTAGCTACATGTCCGTATCGCTGTATCGGACATGTAGCTAGCTACACGCCAGATATTAGTTCTAGAGTCGGCATTGGACATTCTACGAAGCCATTTATATGTTCTTACAGTCTTACTTTTTTAATATTTATTTCGAGAAAAGATTGCAACGATGTCGGTATCGCCAGTCATTAGCTCTAGAATCGGCATTGGACGTGAAAAGGTTCTACAAAGCCATCCCTAGGTTCTTTTTTTTATTTTCGAGAAAGAACACAGGTAAACAAAACCACTCAAAGTTCATACTGTCGGACGAGCTCCAAAACCCACGTAAAACTTTTCTAACCACGTCAGATTTGACTAGCCGTAAAATCCAGGCTGGATTGGTGTCCTGTTCCCGCACTTCTAACCACATCCTTTTTCCCCTTTGCTTCATTAGTGTCCTTTTATTATCCCTTTCTTCAGCCTTGACGAGTCCTTGCATTTCGCTCCCGCCTCCGTTCCTTCCTTTCCTCTTCCGTAAAATTCGCTCAATATTTGACTGGCTCCGTGCCAAGCACACTGAATTACTCCTGTTGAACTCCCCGGCCCCGAGTCTCCCGATTCTCTCAAGCGTGAGATGGAGCAATGGGTGAGGAGGGCTCCTGTGTTGGTTGGGCACGAACACACTCTCTGAGGTAAGTTTTTATGTCTAAGAGTTGAATCAATAGGCTGTGAGTTAATAAAACATATATATATATATTTTTATTTATTATTATCCCGCACAATAAGCCAAGGTCAGGGTGGTTCCTCCTGTGTTATATAAGGAAAGGTTACTTTTTATTTTTTCATGTCCTGTATTTCTGGTTTCCCTGCACCGTAGCACAAAGCTGCAGCAGCACAAGGCCGTCAGTCAAGATAACAAGCATGTGAAGTAATGGAGATGTTGATGAAAGACGACACCGGCTTCATGCACCGTGTATGTAATGGGCTTTATTAACCATTAGTGCGTATCTACCTGCAGTAACCGGACTAGTGGCACGGTGAAGAAATGTTCCGGGAAGAGAGAGTCAGTATGGAAAATGTAGGTGGATATACAATACACGCAGGGTTATTACTTGGATTTAGTATTGTTTTGAAAAAAAAAAAAAAAGTAGGTCGGTAGGTATGGACGGAGGGAAGGAGGTAGATAGATAGATGGATGGATGATGGATAGGTAGATAGGTAGGTTTGGGGCAGTAGCCTAGTGGTTAAGGAAGCGGACTTGGGTCTGCAAGGTCCCCGGTTTGAATCCCCCTACTGCCAAGTTACTGCTGAGATACCCTGAGCATGGTATCGTCCCTACGCACTGCTCCCCGGGCGTTCATTAGTTGCCCGCTGCTCACTTTGGTGATTGGTTAAATGCAGAGGCCAAATTTTGTTGTGCGCTGTGGTGTGAATCACAACGTCACAATGACAAAAAAGGAATTTAATCTTTAATTTAATCTTAATCTTTAAGGTAGATTGGTGGGTAGGTAGGTAGGTAGGTAGGGAAGAAGGGAGGTAGGTAGCTAGATAGAGGTAGGTAGATAGATAGATAGATAGATAGATAGATAGATAGATAGATAGATAGATAGATAGATAGATAGATAGATAGATAGATAGATAGATAGATAGATAGATAGATTCGATGTTAGATAGATAAATAACCCTAAAAAGCTTAGGATTTGGATTCATTCTTCTTCTCCCTTCAGCTTGACCCTTATTCAGAGGTTGCCTCAGCAACTCAACGTTTTCCATCTCCCTCTGTCCTCTGTATCCTCAACTCCAACTCCAACTACCTCCATGTCCTCCCTCACTGCATCCATCAATCTCCTCTTTGTCTCCTACCTGGTAGCTCCATCTCTAGGATCATTCTTCTACCATTGTATCCACTGTCCCTCCTCTGAACATGTCCAAACCATCTTAAACTGTCTTCTCTAGCTTTTCCTCCCAACCTTCCTGTCTGTGTTGTCCCTCTAATCACCTCATTCCTGATCCTGTCCATCCTTGTCTCTCCTAAAGAGAATCTCGGCATCTTTAACTCCTCCACCTCCAGCTCTGTCTCCTGTCTATTTCTAGTGTCTCTAATCCAGAAATCATGACTGGTCTCACCAACGTCAATTGTGATGCATTCATTGTAGAATAGTTGGTGTGTTACAATGACACAATTAACACCCTTTTTTCTTAGACTCTACTCAACATATGTGAAAGTCAATCAAACTGTGGAGTATAAATACATGAAAAAACATATAAAAAAAGACGGAAATGTTCCTGTCATAGTCATCACACCGCCGCACCAATCCTTTTGAGCCAGAACATTCTGTGTGTGGGTTGCAGCCCCAGGCGTGTGTGATAAATGAAACAGAGTTGAGTTTTCTTGGCCTGGTGGATGGCGGTGGAAGAATTTGCATTTTCGCCAACAAATTTTAATATTCCCGCACCACCTCAATATGAAACACCGTAGCGAGGTCAGACGGCGGAGTTACGGAGCACAAACAACGTGGCCAACCAATAATCGATGCCCAGTGAGGCTGGATTTTAGAGACAAGTCGGAACAAAGTGAATCCATACCAGCCCAGAGGTGTTGTTGGTGGCACTGGATTGTGGAGCAGATTCAATGATGAGGACTAGAGAAGGTGAGACATCATCTGACCCAATTTAGGATGTTCTATAGATCAGTGGTCCCCAACCACTGGGCTGGGGACCAGTACCGGTCCAAGGGGGAATTGGTGCTGGGCCGCAGAGAAATAATGTTTTCTTTTGTCCCCATCTGTCTATTACTTCCACTTGATCCATACCCATATCAACAAAAGAACTGACCAATAGAATGGCTAGGATTCCATCATCAATGATGCAACTGTATTTGATTGGGAAATATTTTCTCAGTGAAGTTATTGATACAAGATGTTAACCTTGTATACCGGTCTGGTAGTAGAAAATTATAGGCTGTGTGCACTTGAGAAATCCTTGTAGTGTGCATGCACAGTTAATTCTGGTAGGAAGATTTTATAGGTAGGAAAATATTTCAGAACACCGGAAATTTCATTTTTTTTAAGAGATATTTATCTGCCACAACTTAACGACTGGTCTGTGAAAAAAGCACCAGACATTGAACCAGTGCGGTGCGCAAAAAAGGTTAGGGAACACTGTTATAGAAGGCCTGAGATAAAGTTCTTGAAAGGACTATGTTTTTTCATCAACCAAAAACCATTTAAATAGAAAAATGCTGTTGTTGTATCAAATATTTGTCATTTATTGTGATTATTTGTGATGGAATGATCACAAAATCACTTGATTCATCAGATTCTAGTACTTTACTTCTCAAAGTATGGGGCAGGCCCCCCTGGGGGGCACGGTGCGATTCTCAGGGGGGCGCGTGTGACCCTGGGCAACCCTGTTTTTTCACCGTACTACAATAAAGTGTAATTGCACATCCTTTTAAGTCGAACTATATCTCTTTATTTTTGTTTTCTTTATGTTAACAAGGCTACGATCATATGCAGAGGTGTAGCTAGAACTATTTTATAGACAAATTCTATTATTCATAGTTGTGGTGGAGAATGGGTGGTGGGGACGGGGGGCGCGAACTGTTTTCTTCTTGCTAGGGGGCGCAACAGAAAAATATTAAGAAGCACTGTTCAAGTCCAACCACTAGAGAATAAAAGATTGTTCAGTAAAGATTTCCGGGGTAACAACACGTGTCTAAACCTAATTTTTAAGTCAGTGGTGGCCCAGTGGTGAAGGAACCCGACTTGGGTCCAGAGGGTCCCAAGTTACAAACCTAGAGCTGTGGGCAGGTCTTACAGCTGATGTTGGTGTCATGCTCAGAACACCTCAGTAGTAGGTGTTCTGGTGGATTCTAACCTGGAACCCTCTGGACTCACACCTGGTTCTTTAACTACCAGATCACCACCCGTTCACAACTGCAGACCTTCTTACTGTCCTTGACTTGGTGAGCCTGGTCTGAGGAAACATTGTGGATCCAAACCATATTCATTCTCACAGGTTTTCCATTTCCATTTCCATTTAATCGTTACAAAAGCATCAGTTACTGAATGGATGTTGGTCACACATTTTCATGCATGCACTTCAATTCACCTCGTACATATGTATAGTCATCTAACAGTGTGGACCCACTCATGGCCTGACTGGTACCAGAAAAAACCAGGTGCAAACGAAGTGAAATCTCCTCCAATTCACACAACGCTGTGGGAAGAGAACCCGAGGGAGAGAGTGTCAGAATGGAGAGATGAGCTGAGAGGCATGGTGTGCACTTAAGATCTTTGTTAGACTTCACTAAATATAAATGTCATTGTTGTGAAAATGAAAAAAAAAAAAAATAAAAAATAAAAAAAAAATATATATATATATATATTTATATAGGATT